>JAECUM010015947.1:0-26819 GCA_016617855.1 Megalonaias nervosa | reverse complement strand
TTACCCGCTGAAGCATTTATCAAATTTGAAGGTGAAATTATAAGGACAAATGATGTCGAATACGTCGCTGATATTAGGATTGGTTTTGTTAATAATGGTATTATGGCGTTATTTGATAGCGCTACGTACATGATTGATGGAAAAAATATTGAATCAATCCAGAAAGACGTCGACGTTGCAACGACAATACTTGGTCTTGCGAGATACAGCGACGATTATTCAAGATCAGCTGGTCCATCAATGATGTTTGTCAAGGATACTTCTGACCATCCTGATAACAGAAATCAGATTATTCGACAGCCAAATGATCGAGCTCCTGCTCCTGCTCCTGCTGCTATTGAAAATTTATATTTTCCAAATCCAGAATTTAACTTAGGATTTGCAGCACGTAGATCAATGTTAAGAGATAATAGGAGAAGATTTTCATGTGCAATTCCACTGTCACATATTTTTGGATTCTGTAGAAATGTCAGAAAAGTCATTTTCGGAGCCAAACATACAGTTGTACTTGTACGAAAAGGCGATGATAATGATGCATTATGGAGACCTATTGGTGATGCTGGTAAAGTAATACTAACAAAACTTTCCCTGTGGATGCCAGTGATGACTCCCTCAATATCTGAAGAAGACCGGTTGCTATCTTTTATGAGTCAAGGCGGTAAATCAACGTTGTCATGGTTAACAATGACCACAGATGCTGTTCAGAGTGCAATTGATGGTTTATTTACATGGCAGATAGCTTCTCAGCAGGGTGTTTCTGCACCACGACACATATTTATTGCGTTTCAAAATATTGCACGAGTAAACTCGCAAACAAATAGTCACATGATATTTGACAAACTCGGTGTTTCTGAGGTTTCATTAAGGATAAATGGACATCAAGAACCATCCGAAGATATTTTGTTAAATTTCGATCAAAACCATGTAGCACGGGCTTATCATCGATTAATGTCGTTCATGGGACGTGATCAAAATATTGATACTGGTTTACAAATATCGCAGCTAGATATTACATCGCTGTATCCGATTTATTACTTTTCTCTAGAACATTTAGATTTAACAAGACAATCTGTTGTAGATATACATTTTCGAGCTCGTGTAACAATAGGAGTTATTGCTAATTATAGAGCAATAGCCGTTATACTCAGCGATAAATCGATGTTACTCGAAGGTGTTGGTGGACGAATGAGAGTTATTGATGCTTCAGTAGAAAATATGTAAATAAACATGTAATTAGATCGTTCATAATATTAATAATGTCATATCATCACGTTAGTGTGAGTCTGACTCCTGGTCAGATTAAAAAGCTGCAATCAGCATCAAAAAATAACTGTGGAATAAAAATATCGCTAAAGCGAGAACAAATGACCGGTGCAAATAAACTATCGTTGACCGAACGTCAGTTCAAAAACTTCAATGATGCTAAAAAATCAAATAAAGGCGTCAAACTTAATCTTTCTGCGGGCGCCATCAAAAACATCGCTAAATCGGGTGGTATATTTCCGCTTCTTACAGCAATACCAGCATTAATAGCAGCTGCAGCCCCAGCTGTTGCAAAAAGCAGCTGCATTAGGCGCTGTTGGAACTGCTGCTGGAATGGCATTAAAGAAAGCAACCGGACAAGGAATCAAAAAAAAAGGAAAAGGCCTAAGATTACCAGGGACCCCGTATTCATACGGAAAGGGTCTAAGACTTCCCGGGACAGTTTACTAATATCACCCATGTCCAATTTTGATTTACTTAATGCTGCTAAGCAACTAAAAATAAAAAACTTCAGAGGTGTTTTTATGCGCGATCAATTGCCAAAAAAAACCCAAACAATATTGAAACCGGTATCATTAATCTCGATAAAAACTCTGGCCCAGGCACGCACTGGGTCGGATACGCAATTGATCCACGTGGAATTATTTATTTCGATTCGTATGGATTAGCACCACCAAAAGAATTTTTAGAGTACGTTACCGGTGATATTCCAATCTGGTATTCAACGCTACCAATACAAAAAATAACTGATCCTCCAATATGCGGTCGTGAAACCCTCGCTGTGCTTGATGCTATATCAAAATCAACAGCACCGCCTCATAAAGTCGTGCACGCGTTCACTACACTACGTCATAACACTTAAACTGATATCAGTAAATATAATGGTAGATATTTATGAAAGATCTACTCGCAAAGATAAGGAGAAGGTCGATTTATCTAAATATGCAACTCTTGATCAGCTCAGAAATGAAATCGATGATTTATTAAATATCACAAGTGTGGATCAAAATGAAGTCGTCGTTTTTCAGGACAAACAAGGACTATTAAAAACGAGTAATATACAACTACCAGATGTACTTATACGAATTCCCAACGCGGTTGTTAATAATATCGTTACTTTCACTGATCAAGGTAAAATACAGGATTCCAGTAAATCGGTTAACGACTATGTTAAGAAAACTGGTGATGTATTTACCGGTGACATTATTATGTCAAGAAGAAAAATTACACATCTTGGAGATCCAATCGCAGATACAGACGCAGCAACAAAAAAATACGTCGATGATCAAGAATCCAAGTACGTGTCAGTGCGCGGTGGTATAATGCGTGCATTTCTCGACATGAATAATAATGGTATTAATAATCTCAGAACACCAGAGACATATTTCGACGCCGCAACTAAAAAATAAGTCGACGATAAGGAAATTCCAATAACGACTTCGTTAACGACAATCAATGACGAGATTGCTGCATTTAGAGCTGAATATTTTACTCATGTACAAACATTTTTTAAATTTTCGTAGAAATGTAAACAGAAATATTAATGACTTTTTTTGAACTCCACCAATCGTTGACATAAAACTTACCGACATTAAGATGAAAATCAACGATATTGTTAGTGGCATTCCTAATATCATTGAAAAAACGAATCTAGTAACAAAGTTACTTGCTGGAATGCCTCACAAGCAGATCTTCAGCGTAGTATACACAGTAGCATCAGGATTAGGAGTATGGACACTGCAAGATAATAATCTCAAACACACCGTAGAAATTACTGGCGTATACAGGCTGTCTATATTTAGCATAGCAAAATTTAGTATATTTACTACATTTCCATGGCGTCATTCAATCGATACTTTTTCTGGAGTTGTAAATAAAGATGCGGAAGAAACATTTCTGCTGGAGGCATCTGATAAAAATTTAACCAGAGCATTATATTGGTGGTGCTTGGAATTTGTATGTGAAACTCCTCAATTAGTTACCTAGATAAGTATAATGAATCAAGAGTCATTTATCGATGTTCAACGTCACAGATACGCTCAAGTATGTGAGTGTCAAACTAAACTAAAAAATATCATCGACGATTACACGATAAAGGTAAAAAAATATCGTCGACGTATGGTTGTTATTGATATAATGGTATACTCGGTTTCTGCTGTTATTGCTGGAACTGGATTATTACTATCAACAATAACGATGACAGCGCCTGCAGTTGTAACAATTATAGTTTCAACGGCAACAACATGTACAGGTATTTTCAGTATTATCGCTAAGAAAATATCTACGTGTACGAATGATAAACTAAACGAGTACGTGATGAAATTGCACACAGCAACAGCCGCATACACTAAATTATGCTCGTATCTTTCAGCGTATCTCAGTGATGGTAAAATATCCGATGAGGAGTTCGTAACGATAATGAAAACCTACGATGAAGCATTCATAATCGCTAGTGACAATAACGGAAAGATGGAGAATTAAATAATAACGATAATAATAATGTCAGAGTCGCGCGAATTACTTCAGCAGATCGTAGCTAATACAACGCCGTCAAAAACTACTATGATATCATTAAGTTCAACCAATCCTGAATTTAGCGTTAATTTTCCAACTGCAATTCCAGCAAAGGAAATAGCGCTAGCACAATTACGAGTTTATCATAGCTGGCCAAATATTAGATCAAAACCGTTTGGTGGACAACAACCAAATAATTCACTGGTATTTGCGAATAAAAATAAACCGGATGGAACACCTGATTGGCAAGTTGTTGGAATTTCAACGGGCAGTTATCAAATAGAACAGATTAATGATGAGTTCCAACGCAGAATTAAATCTATCACAGGGAAAGAATCTAAAATAGCGATTACTGTTTATGAACCAACATTATCAGCGGTGATTGAAATAAATTCTCCTGATTACCTCGTAGATATTTATCAAAGTTCGATCAGATCAGTGTTAGGATGGCCTGAAGTCGCACCTGTTTATAATGGAGTTTCAGAACCAAAAATAGAAGCATTTAAAACTAGTGAAGAAAAATTCATTAAAGATCCAGAATATCGAGGAAAACAACCATGAAGTAATAATACAAGATTTGGATTTCCAAACGACGATAGATATTACTTTACCGATTTTGACGGTAAAAGAATCCCCAAGTTGAATAAAGCATTATTTATTGTTAACACAGACACCAGGACGAAGATTAGTTTCTATACTGTTGATGTAAGATTTATTAAACATTTTTTAGATACTCTTAAACCTGAATACGATAAAACGTTTAATGATTTAAGAAATTTACTTATTTCATTATCACAACATTATAATGAAAGTGTAAAGCAGCAAATAATCGAGTCAATAAAACATTTAAATGGTATCTTATTCGATTTATACATCGCCAATCGAAGTATTATAAATACTGCGACTAAATTCGATGGAAATCGTTACACAAATCCAGAATCTAAACAAATATTTCTTGATCATTATAAAATAACAGAAAAAGATTTACAAACATTTGTTATACCAGATTTAAATAACGCTGAAATGAAGAAATCATTAAATGATCTTATTGAAGAATATTATCCGGGAGTAATTGAATCGTGGAGAAAAATAGCCCCACCACCGGTTATACTAAAACACAATAACAATCCCTTTGGTGCCGGACGTCATATATCGCCAGGCATTGTAAATATAACAACAACAATTGCAGTCAATCTGGTATGTGATGTTATTGAAGGTAGCTATCAGGTAGATCTTTCTAAGTCTAGCCAGGCCCAGCAAGGGTACATATTATACAGTTTTAGCCCGTTGGCACCTCCCGGGTGGTTAATTGTATCAGAACCAATTAATCCCGTGTACCTGCGAGTTCATAATCCGTTATTATCAAGGATACACTTTAAACTTACAGACCAAAGCAATCGCATTCTGGACACGAGAAATGAAGAACTGAATATTAATCTGTATGTACGCTCATAGAGCGTTATCATAATACGTTTTTATCATAACAAAAAAAAAATCCGGATGTCTATAATACTATTCTTTTGTTTACATAAAATCCGTGCATAATCGAAATCTATTATCTAGAAGGCTGTGGCTGCATATTGATTATTCCATATAACGGCTGTGCGTAAAGTTATTTTAAGAACATCCGCTATATGACTAAATCAATATCCGCTGTTACGGCTTACGCATAGACTCAATGTTATACAGAATTATATATATTTTTTGGAAACTAGAAGTATAAAATTCCATTTTACACAGAAAAATGTGAGGTTTCAGTCCCTACGAACACGATATATATCGTTTTTCGTTAATTATTTAGTGATCTATCTGTTTTCTGTAAGCATCGCTGTTAGTGAAGCAGCAGCGCAAATATTTTATATTACTTAAATTTAACTGTATTATTGATAACAGAACGATGGTCGAAATGGTAAGACGGTTGGACGTAGCTCTACAGACTCTCGCGTGTTCGAGTCTCCAAAAATGCTAAAGATATTATCTTGCATTTGGCGACTGATGCTATTTAATTGGGGGAACCCGGAGTATTTCCTCGATATCCACAACAGACAAAATACACTCTCCCACCATACACCCTTGAGGGGTGTACCTTTTACACTCCCCGGGGTTTTGTATGGGGGGAGAGTGTACAAAATCTGTTGGACGTAGACAAGATTCCCTCGTCATCACCATTGTATATATTTCATGTTCATAGAATCATATGTCATCATTGTATATAACCATTATCATCATTGTATATAACCATATATCACCTTCATTATATATAACCATCGTCTTCATTGTATATAACCATTATCATCATTGTATATAACCATTATCTTCATTGTATATAACCATATATCATCATTGTATATAACCATTATCATCATTGTATATAACCATATATCATCATTGTATATAACCATATAATCACCTTCATTGTATATAACCATTATCTTCATTGTATATAACCATTATCATCATTGTATATAACCATATATCACCTTCATTATATATAACCATATAATCACCTTCATTGTATATAATCATTATCGTCATTGTATATAACTATATAATCACCTTCATTGTATATAACCATTATCTTCATTGTATATAACCATATAATCACCTTCATTGTATATAACCATTATCTTCATTGTATATAACCATATATCACACACAAAACAGCTCCCTGACAAAAAAAGTCATGGGAGCTAATATTTTTTTTATATTAAATAAACACTTATTATATAATGAATTTTGAAAATATCAATGTCATTGTTTCTGCGATTAAAAAATTACAACATAACGGTATCAGTGTATCTGTTAATCTTAATACTGAAAAGATTCTATGTGATTTTGACTCATTACAACAACGAAAAAACGAGAACAGATTCACGTTATCCGCTGATTACAGGTTTATGAAAGTTATCCAGCAGGGAATGTTAAAGTCACTGGCAACTGTCACTGATGATCAGGTAAAATTGTTTGTGCCTCTCTCAAACGCTATTGACAAAATCAAGCTAGAATTATCTCATGGATACGAACAGAAAAAGATCATGAATTTTCGTATAAGACAGTTAAGAGAACATTGTGAAAATACGAGTGAAAATACGAGTGAAAATGACAGCGACAATGATGGACCATTGACTGTGATAATAGCCAAACAAAATCCTTGGGAAAATTAACATTCTGCTTAGTATAATGCAGCTTACACATATTGACAAGTATGGACAATCAGGATAGCTTTTGACATTAACTCGTATAAACGGATAACTACAATCATTATGCTTGACGGAGCGTTAAATCATTTGGTAATATTAAAAATACGGTAGACTAAACGTATTGAAACCTAATTTTTTGCAAAAATCTTTTGGAAAAGGAAGATTTTTGTATATTTTCTGCGACAAATTGTACCGATCGTGGATGTATATCAAAATATTTGGCAGCAGAATTAATCGATTCAAAACTAATTTCTTCCCCAGTCTGTGTATTTACAGATTTAATAGCTCTCTTTCTGTATAATTTACACCTTCCTGTGTTTCCGAATTTACAATTTTGACTCTGTGTAGTAACTCGTAAATTGGAAATCGAATTATCAAGCTTATCACCATTGATGTGATCAACTACATATCCATCTTTGATTATTCCAAAATAACACTCGTAGGTAAATATATGTGATAAATATTTATTTTTTCCAGCAGTAAATATAAAATAACCAGTGTTATTAAGACTACCGACTGGTTTTTTCAGCCTGCAATTCCTGATGATGCCATTACGAGATGCTTCATAATTAGTGATGATTGGATGCGCTACAAATTCGTTTTGTTCCATTTGTATATAATATTTATTTGTCTAAATCATTGTTTTTTGAAAATCTAGCCAAATAATCTTCTTCGGTCTTTATAGGAGAGTCAGCGTTATATTTTTTATCGTAATATCGTTTCAACTCTCTGTACTTTTTACCACCTCATTGCGCACACAGTTGAGTCTTTCCTCGCACTCCAGCACTACACACGATACACGGTTTTGGTCCTAGACTCCCATTTCTGACGCATTGCATATGATAACTACAGTATTCATTCACGCATGTTCTGTTACACGGAGACGTATAACCGATTTTTAACCAGTGGCAATGATTTGGTTGAATCATATACAAAAGATTAATGTTCAATTAAATATATACTTGCCTTAATTATAATATGGAAAAATTATCCGCGATTGAACCCTACGCAACCAGATTCGATCTTGACAGACTACCCGAGTATAAATTTAGTATTTCGATGCAAGATCTAGCTTTAACGAATGTGGATATAACTAAACGTATCCGTGAGTCCAAGAAGGAATTTCGTGACGATGGTGCAATTCATGCATGGTCAACATTCAGGATAGGACATATCATTAATATGATGAACGACAAACGAGGAAAAGTAATTATTAATCACCTTGATAATCAAAAATATTTTATTTTAATAAAATTTATTGTAGAGACAGATGATGATATCTGGATTATTCGTGATAAGCGTGATCCAGTCCGTGTGCAGTCCGGGGGTAATATTGTTCTCTTAAATAACAGATCCAAACCTGGAATACTTATTGGCATTGATAAACCGTATTATGAGAAATCGTACCCTGTAACTGCGGTTGTCTATGGAATATTTCCGCTGAATGATAAACCTGACGTCGGGGATCTAAAACCTATGAGATTGTCAGAGTCAAGAATAAACTGTGTAGCTGAACGAGTTACAGAACACTTTACAAACGCGATACGTGGTAATGGTTTAACTGATTTAAGACGCAAAAAAATAAATGCCTGGGCAGAGTCGGTTAAAGATACCGGAGCGTCTATCAGCGACGTTGCTGAGCTAGAGAAAAAAATAAGATTTCCAATAGCAGTGAAAACGTTAACCGGAGAGATTTTGTACAAACCGAAATATACAAAAAATGGAACTCCGATAGATAGTATTGATCATAACGCGCACGCATGGACTGCTGCAGTAACAATATTTCCACGAGATAGAAAGATTAAATTTTATGACGGTGATATCTTTGATTTTATTAAAAATATTAGTAAAACCGATCCTGTTTCTGTTTGGTTATTTCAGAGTTCTGAGTATAATCATTATGATCAATTTGTACGGCCTAACGGTGATATTTATCGTACAGAATCTCTCCATGAGGAAATGGAACATCTTGCGCAACGCCTTTGGCGTGAATATACTTCAGACGATGTCAAAGTTAGACAATTATTAAATAATTGTTTTACAGTTCCATCTGTAGCGGCTCATTTCGCTCAGGAGAAAAATTTATGGAAACCAACACGATCGGAATTCCTTGAAGATGTCAAGAAAAGTTGTATAGAATATGGACACGGTGGATTATGGAACACCAAATACGATTACCAATGATGTTATCTCGGTTGATATGGTAGCATGTTATCCTGGAAGTTTTCTTGGATATGGAGCATGTACTAAATACTTTAAGAGATTCGGACATCCTACACATGACATGACCAGGGTTGCGATAAACGGACCCTTACCAGATATTGACTTAACAGGATTTGCTCCCGTAGAATCATTCGAGTTTAGAGAAGATCTCCATGCGATTATTTATATTTGGTTCGGAAAACATTTTTCAGAGTGATGTTGGGTTCCGATAGTACTATTGCGATATATGCTTGATGCTGGATTTTTAATATCGTTGAGAGTAACTGAAGCGATTATATCGTATAGTTCACAGAAGCAAGTTTGGTTACCAGAACCGGACAGATTTAATATCGATGATACCAGGAAAGAATCTCCTGATATTGATGAAGATCATATCATTAAAATAAATAAATGCAGGAACTAGTATGATGAGAAACTTGCAAAAGATCTCGGTAGAAAAATAATCGGTAAATTTACTCAAGGAGGATCACATGATCATAAACGAACGTGTACAAGATTGATTATGGACGATGCTGAACTAGATTTTATAATCGCTGATACGATGGAGAAAAATACATTTATAAACAGATGTAATGCTTATTTATCAGATGGAACAAAACTAGGTACCATTGTGAGCTATACTGATGGCAAGTCACCGCAGTTTACTCATTTAAGATCTTCGATGTTAGCGTACGTTTCGATAAATCTACTATCGATGATAAATAAATTTCCTCGTTACGCTGTCAGAGTCGCTACGGATTCATTTTATGTACACAAAAAATATAAGGATTTATTAAAACTCGGTAATGGTGAATGGGGAACATGGAGGATAAAACAAGAAAATATACTTAGTTATTCTGAATCTGCAGATGTTGAAATTGCGGAGACATATTACAAAAATAATAATCAAATATCAAAGTCATCTGCACCATCTGTGTATGATCCTGTATCTAGACATAAAACCGTTTATTTAATGGGTGTGGTGGTTCAGGTAAAACAACTCGTGCGATTAATTTATTTATAAATAATATATCAGATATGATTGTTTTAACACCGACGCACAAACTTGCTAGAGAAATAAAGCAACGAGGAGTAAATCATGTACATATCACAGTTTCTTTAGATGGTGCGGAGATACCTGGACTCCTGAGCGAATGGGTGAAAAATATATACCTAAAATAATTATATGGGACGAGATATGCACGGTGTCGTTAGAAACACTAAAAACATTTCTTGAATGGTTGTTATTGAAGAATACTGCTGTGATTATGTGCGGCGATAATGGTCAACCACCACCCTTCGTTGGACAGTCTCCACATGAATGGCTAAAGAATAATGTAGATTATTACGAAGAAATAAATGATGACCATAGAGCTATTGATGAGCCGCTAAAGGAGCTTAAAAGATTAATCAGATTACAGCCAGATCAAATACAATGCAAGATACTGCGTAAAGTAATTCCAGAGACAACTATAAATGATTTTTGGATTTTATGGAGACCTGCTGATTTGATAGTCGCGAGTAGAAAGATAGTTCGTGATGAACTACAAAAGAAAGTATTTACGTTACATAAAGAAAAGTTTCCGGATCTACATGTACCTTTGTGTTATCGCCCAGCAGATACTCGATGACAGAATATTGAAGTTGAAATACCAGGTGGAGATGCTGAAAATGTCCGAGTACAAAATCTTGTCTTGAATGATATCGTTTTGGTTGTTGTTGATGTTGTTGAGAGCGCGTTGAACATGGATAAATCGCCATGGACGTTAGGATACGCTATAACAATTCACTCGTCGCAGGGATTAACTATAACTGATACTAGAATCTGGATTGTAGATGATCGTATTGAATGGTCAAATTTAGTCTATCTCGCCGTATCTCGAGTCAGGAGAATATCGCAACTGCGTAGGGTTCTTGTAGATTACGTAATAACTGAAGAAATCACTAACAATATCGATATCAATAAAAAATTAGTCAGCTATAAACAATGTGATAAAAAAAATAAACGTGACTTTGATCTTGATGCTGAATTTATTATAACACTAAAACAACTACAAAATAATCATTGCGCAAGTTGCAACTGTAATATGTCATGGCAGCATTCAAATAATAATCAAAGACAATTTACCGTAGACAGAATTAATAGTGATCTCGGTCATACACGTGATAATGTGATGCTGACCTGTCTTGAGTGTAATCGACGTCGAGGTTCTGGACGTTTACAAAATTGAGCTTGGTGGTAATTGCGTATCCTCAGGAATTACTTGCAATTGTTCACGTACAAATCCACGTTGAGGGGCTGTAGAATGTAGTCTATAGATTGGAGGTCTACCAGTAGATCTTACCACGCTAGAAATTTTATGTGTAGTCACGCTCCAGATAGGATCGGTTGCTCTTTTTTTTACCACCTTCAAGTTCGCCAGGTTCATATAAATATCTAACTGTAACATTACCTAATACTGGTTGAGAGAAAGATTCACGTCGTATTGGTATATATTTTTTTTTGATCGCATTAGAAGGTTTCATGGAAGTTGCACGAGTAATTTCATTATTCAACGCAGCTATCACACTCGGTAATCTTGCAACCCATTCACGAGATCTATCTTTGAGGTCAGTAGATATTTCCTTTGCGTATTGATATCCGAATAACCGCTCGGCAAGTGTTCTATTAAATCGTTCAACGATTGCTTGATCACGATGAATTTCAGTATGTCCTCGTCTGATTTTAACGTTATGTTTCTTCATCAACGATGATACTACTCCAAGAAATTCTTTACCAGGATCAACTTGTAATAACCGTGGCCATCGTAGACCACCACGTTGATAAATGCGCTCAAACGCAGATGCAACTTCAGATGCTGTCTTTGTTGATAATGGCTCCGCTTCTTTATATCTACTCACAACATCAACGACAGTTAACGCGTATTTGTACGTGTATTGACGTCTACGTGTTTTAATGGTATCGTGTGGTAAAAACAGTATATCCGCTTGATGAACTTCATTAGGAACGCTAACATCAAAATGCGCGTAATGAATTCTTTTAGGTGGACTTAGGAAGATTTGCCATATTGCCTGTCGTGCTAACCATGATGCAGCAACATCACGTGAAACTTTTGCTGCTTCGGCGAGTTTACTAATCGCTGCTTTACCTCTCCAGAATCTCCTCGGGAAATAATAAACAGATTCCATTATGATAGTTATATAATTAATTGCCAGCCCGTAGCACTAGTTTACCTTTCATAGCAGTTTTTACTAGAAAACTAGCTAATTTTTCTCTGAGAGATTTATTAGGTATAGAATTTAACGCGTGAATTAATTTCACATCTGCGAGATGTCGTTGTTGTAAATCTTTACTTTTATACGCGACATCATGAACGTAACACGCTTGATCAATCTTATTTACTGGATACTCTCCTGGTTTTGGTTGATCTTGGTTATCGAGTCTGATATCAAGTCGAGTTCCTGGACCACAATAATTATATCCGGGTAAATGTTTCTCACCGGGATATTTAGCCCATGGAGTTCCTGGTAATTTTCCTAACGAAGCAGCGATATCACCCCCACCTGTCTTTGTTGGAATAAATTTATATTTCTTGGTGCCACATTTCACACACTTGCCTGTAAGTGCTCGTCTTTTATTTTTTGTTGTTATTGTCGTTAATTCAGTAGTATCGGTAGGTGCTCTGCATCGAACACAATATAGACTCATATTATTAATTATATGGATATAATTGACTTTTCAGCGACACGAAAACAAGAACCAGTAAAGCACCATCCAGCGCTTCCGAATTCTATCAGAATGATTATAATAGGCCCATCTGGAAGTGGGAAGACGCAATTACTGCTTAATCTAATAACGCGATGGCTGAAGTGGGATAAATTGTATTTGATAGCGCCAGCTGTAGATGATCAGCGATGTTACGAAGTACTTAAAGATTTTAATGAAAACGCAAAATTGTTGCATGAAGACAATGTCATAGACTTTATTACTGATATTGATGAAGCGCCATCCGTAGATGATCTGGATGGATTCATTAATAATTTAGTAGTGTATGATGATGTCATGCTAGACAAACAATCAAATCCAGCTAGAATATTTTCACGAGGTAGACATAAAAACATAGACGTGATTTATGTTACACAGCGTTATACACAAATTCCAAAAGTGATCAGAGATAACTGTAACATTTTAGTTGTGTTTAATTGCGTAGATAATCATACGCTGCAAAATATTTATTATACTTGGTGTTCTGGGGACATGGACATGAACAAATTTAAAAATTTCTTTTCAAAAGCACAAGCTGCCCCCTTTGGTTTTGTAACGATAAATTTACATGATCCGAGGTCAAGATATCGTAACGGACTTGATACAATTTTTGGATAAAAACCATAGCAGCAGAGAGGGTGGACGACAAACGCTTAGTGACCAGCACGTGAAAAAATCTGGTCAATTAGAGAAGCTTTCATTATTAAGACAAAAACTTTTTTTTCAACCTTCGTAAAAACCCTTAATTTCAAAAAATAAGGTCTCTACAGTTAAGCCAAAAAAGTTGTAGGGTCCACCTTCTCTGCTGCTCCCGGCTACTAGTGGTCCGACCACTAGTGGTTCAATAAAAGACGCTAAAGACTATTTCATTGTCTTGCCGAGCTTCAGTACGACGTGTCGCAGAAGGCATAATTAATTCGACACGATCGAGGAATAATCAGCGAATAAGATTTCAATATCTCACACAAAACGCGGAATGTGAAACGTTCCATCGCTAGCGTTTTGCGATTAATGACTGCAAGGACTATAAACAGCACGACTTGTGTGAAAATAGTGTAAATATATTTTATTTGTGCATATGACAAAATCACAGCTAGGTAAAATTTCCAGCAAGCTACAAAAGTATTTTAATATGTCGCAGAAGACTATTATCAAAAGTAGTAAAATTGTGTATTTAAGGGAGATAGCTCTGCAGGGACTAAAGCCTCCGACTAATCCGACGACACGGATTGTCTTCAAGGGACGCCCACGAATTTTACAACCGCAGATGAGAGAGGGCAGAACATATTCTAATGTTGTCTGTCTGGGTTTTTATGCACACAGACAGATAAAATTAGAATATAAGTTCTTTCATGACATGTGCTTACTTTTGTAAACTCCTGATTCTGTGTGCCTGTATATGAAATATATCATATATCCCCGAGCGGGATAAGGTATTTTAGTCGTGAAAGGGTTTCGATCTTTTTCTCATCAGTATAGCTAAACAACTATATTTCATGCCCCGCACATAATCTATTACTATAATAAAATCAATTTCAGATAAAAGGATTTGTTTTTGTTTTTTTGTATAGAAATACCACTTGTGTTATTTAATCGGTGAACTCGTCGAAAATAACATGGCAGATATTTCCATACCTATACAAAGGGGAAAATTGCGTCATTTTTTTCCAGCAATGTATAATTGTATATATAACTTACGATGTCGAAAAACAGGAACGTGGCACAATTAGTAGAGCGTCTAACTGCCAACCGCAATGGCGGGTATTCAGTACGGATTCGAATCACACCAAGGACGAAAAAAAATTATTTTTATATATAAGTAGGAGACAGCTGTGCTTGGAGGGGTTGGTTGTGAGTGTAATTTGAAATCCAAGCTGGTGACATATTGATCGGCGTCAATTACTTGACTAGGCATATATAATTCCCGGGAGAAGTCAGGTCGCTTAGATTCCCTCCTGAACCTACTAGAATGTCGTTTGACAATCTAGGGGTTCACAAGGGGTGGTATCTACGCATAAATTAATGCTAATCAGTATTTAATCCTGTTGGATGTAAATAATATACGAGCACTATCAGCTTAAGGCAAGCAGCAGCAGGAAGGGTGAACCCTACAACTTTGCAGAGACTTTATTTATGAAAAATAAAGGTTCCTACAGGGGCTGAAACAAAAGGTCAATAACATAAACCGAAGCCTATAACTTTTATTATTTCCATACAGTTTAGGTTAGCTCATTTCCGTTACTTTTTGTTGACGTATTTTTTTCAGATTTTTATGCGATTCGTTTACTCGCGGGTCACTCAATTTTTGTCGTTCACCCTTCCTGCTGCTGTAATTAACCAAATATTTTATCAAGACCTATTCGATATCTGGATCTTGGATCATGTAGATTTATCGTTATAAATCCAAACGGAACAGCTTGTGCTTTTGAAAAGAAGTTTTTAAATTTAATCATGTCCATGTCGCCTGAACACCAGGTATAATAAATATTCTGTAGAGTATAATTATCTACTCCATTAAACACAACCAAAATATTGCAGTTGTCTCTGATTACTTTTGGAATTTGTGTATATCGCTGGGTAACATAAATCACGTCCGTGTTTTTATGTCTACCTCGAGAAAATATTCTAGCTGGATTGGATTGCCTGTCCAGCATCACATCATCGTATACTACGAGATTATTAATGAATCCATCTAGGTCATCTACAGATGGAGCTTCATCAATATCGGTTATAAAATCAATAATATCAATTCCGTCTACGTCCAGTAGTTTTGCATTTTTATTAAAATCCTTAAGTACTTCATAACACCTCTGATAATCTACAGATGGTGCTACTAAATATAATTTATTCCACTTTAGCCATCTCATTATTAGACTGAGCAATAATTGCGTCTTTCCACTTCCAGATGGGCCTATTATAATCATTCTGATAGAATTTGGTAGCGCCGGGTGATGCTTTACTGGTTCTTCTTTTCGTGTCGCAGAAAAGTCAATTATATCCATATAATTAATAATATGAGTCTATATTGTGTTCGATGCAGAGCACCTACACCCACTGCTGAATTAACGACAATAACAACAAAAAATAAAAGACGCGCACTTACAGGTAAGTGTGTGAAATGTGGCACCAAGAAATATAAATTTATTTCATCAAAGACAGGTGGGGGGGATATTGCTGCTTCGTTGGGAAAATTACCAGGAACTCCATGGGCTAAATACCCCGGTGAGAAACATTTACCCGGATATAATTATTGTGGTCCAGGAACTCGGCTTGATATCCGACTTGATGATCAAGATCAACCAAAACCAGGAGAGTATCCAGTAAATAAGATTGATCAAGCGTGTTACGTTCATGATGTCGCGTATAAAAGTAAGGATTTGCAACAACGACATCTCGCAGATGTGAAATTGATTCACGCATTAAATTCTATACCTAATAAATCTCTCAGAGATAAATTAGCTAGTTTCCTAGTAAAATCTGCTATGAAAGGTAAACTAGTGCTAGGGGCTGGCAATTAAATTATATAACTATCATAATGGAATCTGTTTATTATTCCCCGAGAGGGTATTGGAGAGGTAAAGCAGCAATTAGTAAACTCGCCGAAGCAGCAAAAGTTTCACGTGATGTTGCTGCATCATGGTTAACACGACAGGTAATATGGCAAATCTTCCTAAGTCCACCTAAAAGAATTCAGTACGCGCATTTCGATGTTAGCGTTCCTAATGAAGTTCATCAAGCGGATATTTTTTTTTTACCACACGATACCATTAAAACACGTAGACGTCAATACACGTATAGATACGCGTTAACTGTCGTTGATGTTGCGAGTAGATACAAAGAAGCGGAGCCATTATCAACAAAGACAGCATCTGAAGTTGCATCTGCGTTTGAGCGCATTTATCAACGTGGTGGTCTACGATGGCCACGGTTATTACAAATTGATCCTGGTAAAGAATTTCTTGGAGCAGTATCATCGTTGATGAAGAAACATAACGTTAAAATCAGACGAGGACATACTGAAATTCATCGTGATCAGGCAATCGTTGAACGATTTAATAGAACACTTGCTGAGCGGTTATTTGGATGCCAATATGCGAGGGAAATATCCGCTGACTTTAAGGATAGATCTCGTGAATGGGTTGCAAGATTACCGAGTGTGATAGCTGCGTTGAATAATGAAATTACTCGTGCAACTTCCATGAAACCTTCTAATGCGATCAAAAAAAAATATATACCAATACAACGACGTGAATCTTTCTCTCAACCAATATTAGGTAATGTAACTGTAAGATATTTATATGAACCTGGCGAACTTGAAGGTGGTAAAAAAAGAGCAACCGATCCTATCTGGAGCGTGACTACACATAACATTTCTAGCGTGGTAAGATCCACTGGTAGACCTCCAATCTATAGACTACATTCTACAGCCCCTCAACGTGGATTTGTACGTGAACAATTGCAAGTAATTCCTGAGGATACGCAATTACCACCAAGCTCAATTTTGTAAACGTCCAGAACCTCGACGTCGATTACACTCAAGACAGGTCAGCATTACATTATCACGTGTATGACCGAGATCACTATTAATTCTGTCTACGGTAAATTGTCTTGGATTATTATTTGAATGCTGCCATGACATATTACAGTTGCAACTTGCGCAATGATTATTCTGTTGTTGTCTTAGTGTTATAATAAATTCAGCATCAAGATCAAAGTCACGCTTATTTTTTTTTTGTCACACTGCTTATAGCTGACTAATTTTTTATTGATATCGACATTGTTAGTGATTTCTTCAGTTATTACGTAATCTACAAGAACCCTACGCAGTTGCGATATTCTCCTGACTCGAGATACGGCGAGATAGACTAAATTTGACCATTCAATACGATCATCTACAATCCAGGTTCTAGTATCAGTTATAGTTAATCCCTGCGACGAGTGAATTGTTATAGCGTATCCTAACGTCCATGGCGATTTATCCATGTTCAACGCGCTCTCAACAACATCAACAGCAACCAACACGATATCATTCAAGACAAGATTTTGCACTCGGACAGTGTCTCCACCTGGTATTTCAACTTCAATATTTTATCGTCGAGTATCTGCTGGGCGATAACACAAAGGTACATGTAGATCCGGAAACTTTTCTTTATGTAACGTAAATAATTTCTTTTGTAGTTCATCACGAACTATCTTTCTACTTGCGACTATCAAATCAGCAAGTCTCCATAAAGTCCAAAATTCATTCATAGGAGTTTCTGCAATTACTTTACGCAGTATCTCGCATTGTATTTGATCTGGCTGCAGTCTGATTAATCTTTTAAGTTCTTTTAGCGGTTCATCAATGGATCTATGGTCATCATTTATTTCTTCGTAATAATCTACAAATGTTTTCAACCATTCATGTGGAGACTGTCCAACAAAAGGTGGTGGTTGACCATGATCGCCACACATAATCACAGCAGTATTCTTCAATAACAACCAATCAAGAAATGTTTTTAGTGTTTCTAACGACACCGTGCATATCTCGTCCCATATAATTATTTTAGGTATATATTTTTCACCCATTCGCTCAGGAGTCCACGTGTCTCCGCACCATCTAAAGAAACTATGATATGTACATGATTTTACTCCTCGTTCTTTTATTTCTCTAGCAAGTTGATGTGTAGGTGTCAAAACAATTATATCTGAACTATTATTCATAAATACGTTAATCGCACGAGTTGTTTTACCTGAACCACCACACCCATTAAGATAAACGATCTTATGTCTAGCCACAGGATCGTACACAGATGGTGCAGATGACTTTGATATTTGATTATTATTTTTGTAATATATTTCCTTGATTTCAACGTCGGCAGATTCAGAATAACTAAGTATATTTTCTTGTTTTATCCTCCATACCCCCCATTCACCATTACCGAGTTTTAATAAATCCTTATGTTTTTTGTGTATATAAAATGAATCCGTAGCAACTCTAACAGCGTAACGAGGAAATCTATTATCATCGACAATAGATTTATCGAAACATAAGCTAACATCGAAGATCTTAAATGAGTAAATTGTGGTGAGTCGCCATCAAGATAGCTCACAATGGTACCTAGTTTTGTTCCATCTGATAAATAAGCATTACATCTGTTTATAAATGTGTTTTCTCCGTTGTATCAGCGATTATAAAATCTAGTTCAGCATCGTCCATAATCAATCTTGTACAATGCCGTTTATAATCGTATGAACCACCTTGAGTAAACTTACCGATTATCTTTCTACCAAGATCTTTTGCAAGTTTTTCATCATGTTCATTTCTGGCATCATCGATATTAAATCTGTCCGGTTCTGGTAACCAAACTTGTTTCTGTGAACTATACGATATAATCGCTTCAGTTACTCTCAACGATATTAAAAATCCAGCATCAAGCATATATCGCAATAGTACTATCGGAACCCAACATCGCTCTGAAAAATGTTTTCCGAACCAAGTATAAGTAATCGCATGGAGATCTTCTCTAAACTCGAATGATTCTACGTGAGCAAATCCTGTTAAATCAAAATCTGGTAAGGGTCCGTTTATCGCAACCCTGGTCATGTCATGTGTAGGATGTCCGAATCTCTTAAAGTATTTAGAACATGCTCCATATCCAAGAAAACTCCCAGGATAACATGCTACCATATCAACCGAGATAACATCACTATAATCGTATTTGGTGTTCCATAATCCACCGTAACCATATTCTATACAACTTTTCTTGACATCTTCAAGAAATTCCGATCGTATCGTTTTCCATGAATTTTTCTCCTGAGTGAAATGAGCAGCGACTGACGGAACAGTAAAACAGTTATTCAATAATTGTCTAACTATGACATCATCAGAGGTATATTTCAGTGCAAGATGTTCCATTTCCTCATGGAGAGATTCTGTACGATAAATATCACCGTTAGGTCGTACAAATTGATCGTAATGATCATATTTCGAACTCTGAAATAACCAAACAGAAACAGGATCGGTTTTACTAATATTTTTAATAAAATCAAAGATATCACCGTCATAAAATTTAATCTTTCTATCTCGTGGAAATATTGTTACTGCAGCAGTCCATGCGTGCGCGTTATGATCAATAATATCTATCGGATCTCCATTTTTTATATATTTCGGTTTGTACAAAATCTCTCCGGTTAATGTTTTTACTGCTACTGGAAATCTTAATTTCTTCTCTAGCTCAGCAACATCTTTGATAGACGCTCCGGTATCTTTAACCGATTCTGCCTATGCATTTATTTTTTTACGTCTTAAATCCGTTAAACCATTACCACGTATCGCGTTTGTAAAATGTTCTGTAACTCGCTCAGCTACGCAGTTTATCCTTGACAATCTCATAGGTTTGAGATCCCCAACATTAGGTTTATTATTCAGCGGAAATATTCCATAGACAACCGCAGTTACAGGGTACGATCGCTCATAATACGGTTTGTCTATACCAGTTAGTAGTCCTGGTTTGGATTTATTACTTATGAAAATATTATTTCCTGACTGCACGCAGACGGGATCGCGCTTGTCACGAATAATCCAAATATCTTCTTCTGTATTTACAATAAATTTTATTAAAACAAACTATTTTTGATTATCAAGGTGGTTAATGATTACTCTTCCTCGTTTGTCATTCATCGTATTAGAAACATTTCCAACTCTGAATGTTGACCATGCATGAACTGCACCATCGTCACGAAATTCCTTCTTGGACTCACGGATACGTTTAGTTACATCTTTATTAATTAAAGCTAGATCTTGCATCGAAATACTAAATTTATACTCGGGTAGTCTGTCAAGATCGAATCTGGTTGCGTAGGGTTCAATCACGGATAATTCTTCCATATTATAATTAGGGCAAAATATATATTTAATTGAACGTTACTCTTTTGTATATGATTCAACCAAATCATTGCCACTGGTTAAAAATCGGTTATAAATCTCCGTGTAAGAGATCATGCGTGAGTGAATACTGTAGTTATCATATGCAATGCGTCAGGAACGGGAGTCTAGGACCAAAACCGTGTGTGGTGTGTAGTGCTGGAGTCAGAGGAAAAACTCAACTGTGTGCGCAATGCGGTGGTAAAAAGTACAGAGAGCTGAAACGATATTACGATAAAAATATAACACTGACTCTCCTATAAAAACCGAAGAAGATTATCTGGCTAGATTTTCAAAAAACAATGATTTAGACAAATAAATATTATATATAAATGGAGCAAAATGAATTTGTGAAGCACCCAATCATCACCAATTATGAAGCATCTCGAGAAGGTGTGATTAGAAACTGTCGATCAAAAAAACCAGTCGGTAGTATTGATAATACTGTTTATCTTAGACTTACTACTAATGGCAAGAACAAAAGATATTTATCACATATATTTACCTACGAGTGTTATTTTAGACTAATCAAAGATGGATATGTAGTTGATCACATCAGTGGTGATAAACTTGACAACTCACTTGGAAATCTACGAATTACTACACAGAGTCAAATTTGTAAATCCGGAAACACAGGAAGGTGTAAATTATTCGGAAAGAGAGCTATTAAATCCGTAAATGAAGATGGTGGAGAAATTGTGTTTAGATCAATTAATTCTACTAGTAAATACTTTGACATAGTACCACAATCGGTACAACACGTGGCAGAAAATATACATAAATCTGCCTTTTCCAAAAGATTTTTGCAAAAAATTAGGTTTCAATACATTTAGTCTACCGTATTTTTAATGTTACCAAATGATTAAGCGAGATAACTCCGTCAAGCATAATGATAAATATCGTAGTTGTCTTACTTATACCAATGATACGAGTTAATGTCAAAAGCTATATCCTGATTGTCCATACTTTGTAAAAACATTTCAGTGAATTTGGATCTCAACAGTATTGCAAATAAAAATAATTTTTATAAATATTTAGTGGGGTTTTTTATTTCGTTGATTTTGTTCGAAAACCTCGTTTTTTGTTCGAAAATCTCGTTTTTTGCATGAAAAATGACCAAAAATCAGTGAAAATCAGCGAGATTTTGACAAATTCTGAGGGTGAAAACCCCAGGAAGGTTAACGGAAATTAACATTAGGTTTTAAATTTGTTGATCAAATACTGGTTTTTTTCCAGTTCTTTTGCTCGTATTGTGTAGATTTTTATGATCATTTTGCTAGCGAATTATGATAAAAAACCGGAAAAAACTAGTATTTGATCGATAAATCAAAAACGTAATGTTAATTCCCGTTAACCCTCCTGGGGTTTTCACCCTCATAATTTGTCAAAATCTGACTGATTTTCACTGATTTTTCAATAATTTCATTGTGCAGTGTAAAATCTCATGTCTGTGGCATAATACCAAGTGCTAGATATCACTATTATTGCAGACATTACACCGATATGACCGAAATATTGTAAATCTACGTTAAATCATAGCACACACAGCTCTCAGATCTCACTGATAAGGGATCCTTGTTTATGTTTTCAGTAGAATATCCTGCATTCTGTGTTCTTATGTATAACGGATTATTTATAGAAATGAATGGCAATGCGTTAGTCCAGCTTATCGATTATTTCAGTATCCTTGGCAACACAGACTTTCTAGCTGCGGCTTTTATGTAATACAGTTTCAAGCATTTGGAAACTGAATAAAATTCATGTTTTTCAATAAATTCATTAAGAAATTCACAATAAAATCCGATTTTATTAAGAAATCCTCAATACGCTATAGTAAATCCTGATTTCAGTAAGTTAACTATGTAATAAATATTTTGTCATATGCACGTAATGCGTCCGATGGCCGATTGCTAACACGTAAAACTCTGGTGCTCGAGGTCCGTGGTTCGAAACTCGTGGAAGACAAATTGTCTGCGAAGGCGATATTATGCCAAAATTTGTATTTTATTGGGGGCCTTGGCCGACGCTTCTTCGTTTGAGTACACCAACCCACCATGTCAACACATGGTGGATTCAGTTTTGAATCACCCATTGGTTGATCATTATGGGTTGGTGTACTGACGCGAAGAAAAGGCCTTTTCATCATTATCATATCATCTCATCATCATCAAAAATAGACAGAGGGATCATGTGAGATCGTGACCTTGTGACTTCACTAAAGGGGTACCCCACACAAGTGCCATTCCCAAAGACACATCGTTAGACTAAAAATAAACCTCATTAGGTTCCAGGTCACAAAGACCTTCAGCCCTCTGAGTTTCTAAGGTTTCGGTTACGGATATTTAGGAACTCTCCTGGGGGCAAAACAGAGTCTTGTTGGCCACTAAAAATAAGCCTACGCATGCTTTAGACAACCCTCTGAGTTTCTAAGGTTTCGGTTACGGATATTTAGGAACTCTCCTGGAGGTAATGTCTAATAGAAGATTCTTGGAACCTCATTAGGTTTATCTGATATAACCCGTGGAATGGTAGATCGAATGTGATCCCTCTGTTTATTTTTATATTAAATAAACATTTATTATATAATGAATTCTGAAAATATCAATGCTGTTATTAATGCGATTAAAAATTTACAACATAACGATATAAATATATCTGATAATCTTAATCCTGAAAAAATTATGTGTGATTTTGAATCATTACAACAACGAAAGTTAGAAAATAGATATACGTTAAATTCGGATTACAAGTTCATGAAATTTATACAAGGACAAATGTTAAAATCGCTGGCAACAGTTACAGATAATCAGGTAAAGCTGTTTGTATCTCTCTCTCTCAAGTTATTGACAAAATTAAGCTAGAATTATCGCATGAATACGAACAGAAAAAGATTATAAACTTTCGTATAAGACAGTTAAGAGAGTATTGTGATAATGAAATTGAAAGTGAAAGTAATGATGAAAGTGAAAGTGTAGTCAGTGTGATAATGGCTAAACAAAATCCCTGGCAAAACTGAAAAATTTATTTATTTATTTATATTCTGCCTGGTAAAAAAAATGTTATTCTATCTTTGATAGACATCAGATTGAATAAAATAACTATTATGTCTGTGTTTTGTGATATCATTATATGAGAAATCGCACTTTCTGCAAACAAGCATCAGAATGACACAATAACTATTCTATCTTTTATCAGAATAACAAACAACTATTCTGACCCGATATTTTTTTTTATTCTACGATGACGCATTGTGATAAAAACGCATTATGATCTCACATACAGATTTATATTTAGTTCTTCATTTCTTGTGTCCTAGATGCGATTGTTCTGGTCTGTAAGTTTGAAGTGTATTCTTGATAGTAACGGATTATGAACTCGCAGGTACACGGGGTTAATTGGCTCTGATACAATTAACCAGCCTGGGGGGGCTAAGGGACTGAAACTGTATAATATGTACCCTTGCTGGGCCTGGTTAGACTTTGAAAGATCTATCTGAAAACTACCGTCCACAATGTCGCAAATAAGATTGACTGCAATTGTTGTTGTTATGTTTACAATGCCTGGCGATATATGATGTCCGGCACCAAAAGGGTTGTTATTATGTTTTAGTACAGCCAGTGGTGGGGCTATTTTTCTCCACGATTTAACTACTCCGGGATAATATTCTTCAATGAGATCAGTTAATGATTTCTTCATTTCAGCGTTATTTAAATCTGGTATAATAAATGTTTGTAAGTCATTTTCTGTTATTTTATAATGATCAAGAAATAATTGCTTAGATTTTGGAACTGTGTAACCTCTACTAATAGCAGTCGCAACGTTTATGATACTTTGATTGGCTATATATAAATCGAGTAGGATCCCATTTAAGTGTTTTATTGACTCGATTATTTGCTGCTTTACACTATCATCATAATGTTGTGATAATGAAATAAGTAAATTTCTTAAATCATTAAATGTTTTATCGTATTCAGGTTTAAGAGTATCTAAAAATTCTTTAAAAAGTATTTCATTAACAATATCTCTACTACGCTGTGTACTGGCGTCCTTGATAATAATAAATGCTGATATAGTCATCTTGGGGATCCTTTTACCGTCAAGATCGGTAAAGTAATATCTATCGTCGTTTGGATCATTTTTAAATATTATATAACTCCATGGATGTTTTTCTCGATATTCTGGATTTTTAATGAATTTTTCTTCACTCGTTTTAAATTCATTTTTAGTTGGTTCTGAAACTCCATTATAAACAAGTGCAACTTCAAGCCATCTTAACACAGATCTGATCGAACTTTGATAAATATCTACGAGGTAATCAGGAGAATTTATTTCAATCACCGCTGATAGTGTTGGTTCGTAAACAGTAATCGCTATTTTGGATTCTTTTCCTGTGATAGATTTAATTCTGCGTTGGAACTCATCATTAATCTGGTCTATTTGATAACTGCCCGTTGAAATTCCAACAACTTGCCAATCATGACTTCCATCCGGTTTATTCTTATTCGCAAATACCAGTGAATTATTTGCTGGTGATCCACCGAATGGTTTCGACCTGATATTTGGCCAGCTATTATAAACGTGCAGTTGCGCTAATGCTATTTACTTTGCTGGAATTGCAGTTGGAAAATTAACGCTAAATTCAGGATTGGTTGAACTTAATGATATCATAGTAGTTTTTGACGGCGTTGTATTAGCTACGATCTGCTGTAATAATTCTAACGATGACATTATTTAAAATACTCCGTATTTAATTATTATTTTAATAGAGCGGAAATTCAACCCTCCACTTTATCATTAGAATCCACTTTGAATGCCTCATCATAAGTTTCCATTATCGTTGCGATCTCCTCATCGGATATTTTACCATCGCTGAGGTACGCCGAAAGATACGATGATAGTTTAGAATAAGATGATGTTGCTGTGTGCAATTTCATTATGTACTCGTTTAGTTTATCATTTGTACACGTAGATATTTTCTTAGCGATAATACTGAAAATACCTGCGCATGTTGTTGCCGTTGAAACTATAATTGTTACAACTGCAGGCGCTGTCATCGTTATTGTTGATAGTAATAATCCAGTTCCAGCAATAACAGCAGAAACCGAGTATACCATTATATCAATAACAACCATACGTCGACGATATTTTTTTACCTTTATCGTGTAATCGTCGATGATATTTTTTAGTTTGGTTTGACACTCACATACTTGAGCGTATCTGTGACGTTGAACGTCGATAAATGACTCTTGATTCATTATACTTATCTAGGTAACTAACTGAGGAGTTTCACATACAAATTCCAAGCACCACCAGTATAGTGCTCTGGTTAATTTTTTATCAGATGCCTCCAGCAGAAATGTTTCTTCCGCATCTTTATTTATTATAACGGATACAACTCCAGAAAAAGCATCGATTGAATAACGCCATGGAAATGTAGTAAATATACTGAATTTTGCACTACTAAATACGGACAGCCTGTATACGCCAGTAATTTCTACGGTGTGTTTGAGATTATTATCTTGCAGTGTCCATACTCCTAATCCTGATGCTACTGTGTATACTACGTTGAAGATCTGCTTGTGAGGAATTTTACTAAGATTAGTTTTTTCAACGATATCAGGAATTCCACTAACAATATCGTTGAGTTTCATGTTAATGTCGGTAAGTTTTATGTCAACGACTGGTGGATTTCCAAAAAAGTCATTAATAGATCTGTTTATATTTCTACGGAAATTCAGAAACGTTTGCACGTGATTGGTAAAATCAGTTCTAAATGCAGCAATTCCATCATTGATTGTCGTTAACGAAGTCGTTATTGGAATTTCCTTATCGTCGACGTATTTCTTCGTTGCAGCGTCAAAATCTGTTTCTGGTGTTCTGAGATTATTAATACCATTATTATTCATGTCGAGAAATGCACGCATTATACCACCACGCACTGACACGTATTTGGATTCTTGATCATCGA
>JAECUM010015946.1:0-77662 GCA_016617855.1 Megalonaias nervosa | reverse complement strand
CACTAGTTAATGCAAGAACACTTGGTCCTTTATTACCAATCAATTTTTTAAACAACGTAATGTTATCTTAATCTGATTCCAGGACTTTGTTAATCCCCCATGAAAGACTTGATGTACCTGATGTTTGCCGTGAACTTTGTTACAATTTAGTAATAGACCATGTCTTGTTGACAACTTGGACTATTCTAGAGATGAACCTTTGACTCTCATTCTGGTTCTACTATTGTGTCTTTGGTTTTTATAAAATATTCTTTAATTGAAGAAGTGCTCTCTCTTGCTATAACATCGGGCGCAGACTCATTGGTTTTGTTTTCTTCAGGTATTAATTTGGTTTTCTTTAATTACTTATATTATTGATTAGAATTACAAAGTGCTCAATAATCCTCTTGGGCAGAAATACGAATTTGGAATTATAGTGAATTCAGACAATGACATCTGGGATTATATTACTGTGAGTCATCAAAGTCTGTTGGCACATCTCCAAGTTATAGGCTACTACAAGTACAGCAGCACATTCATATTTGAAGCTCTTCTTGGAAGCACCAATGAAATTTAATTAGAACTTTAATAATTTGGTCCTATGTTAGACTTTCAAGTATTATTTTGGATTATATTCTCAGTATTTAAGTTTCTTTTAGTTATTCACTTTTTATTCTAGAGAAATTAATTATTTGTTGAATTCTACAAAATTGTTGGTTTTCGCTTTTTTGTTAATTAGTTTAAGACCAAATTCTCTTAATTATACATATATATGTATGTATATTTGTGTATATATATATATATATATATATATATATATATATATATATATATATATATATATATATATATATATATATCTATATATATATATATATATACATGCATACATAATATACATAAATGTTTCGCGATCGATTTCTCTTTTTTTCTCTCCGTTATCTGTCTGAAGTATTATGTTTGCAAACAATCCCGCTGGCCTGAAATCTAATAATGAACTCCTTGTTTCAAGAGTAAGTCACAAATGTTTTAAATCTTGTTTTCAAAGCTGATGGGCTATTTATGGCTTGTGAATAATAATGTACATTATTTTGAATGGCGAATTTTTGTGTTGAGTTCGGTGGAAATAGGTTTATGTTATTGTCTAATCTGCTGTTAAAGAGATATATTGATATTTGTTCTTAACTTACCATGTCTTCCGTCTAAATAAGCCGAAATGTAAACTATTTTTAAGATGCACACTTCCCAAGACTCCAAGTATAGTACATACATCTTATTTAACTCCCCCCAGTGGCTAACGTACAACGATGATAGAGCTGAGATGTGGTCGTCTCGATTCCGATTAATAAGGTGTATTTTATTTTTGTGGATTATGGCAAGTTTTTTATGTCTGTTACTTCTCCTTTATTGGAGATGAATAGCGTTTATATTTAGAGTCGTGTAATAATGTATTCTTCATTGCATCTGTCTATTTAGTACTTGTCGTATTTGTAAAATTATGAGTCATCAAACAAACACAAAACCAGTTGATGTCTGCTACGGGGGCAGTGTCAAGGCGTTTGTAGATAGAACATTATGTGTAATCTTCATTTTAGAAAGTATATCGTCATTATAAAAGTGCCAGGTTCACGCACATATTAATCTTTATGTCCTATTTGCTCAGTTTTATTTTCTCTTTATGATTTTGGTCGTGGCTACATATCTGCTACATGTAGTAGTCCAGCAATGTAAAAATTGGACCCTGATATTTGCAAATGGTTAAACCATCCAATGTACACATCGTTCGCTTCACCCTAAACAATGTTTCGATGGCAAACGCAGTTTTCACATATATTTGTATACACTTTATATTACCAATAAACTTTTAGTAGCTTTAGTCCATTTCTAATTGTTTACAGCAGCAGGCAGCACTCGCTGACGTATTAAAGAAAAGCATAATATAAATGCTAAATTTGAATGATTGGTAATTCTTACAATATGCAGCATACGAGTCTGTACGGAACAAAAATAAAAGTTCGTATTTCACAAAGAGAATATTTCAAAGGCACTTTAAATACTATAAATAAACTTTTCATATGGAAAATGATCGATTTAAAGCTCATCTATTATGGAATTATCCTGTTGTATCTATTATTGTCCCCTTTTTACTCAAAACGCATGTAGATTCAAGCATATGCATGGTACAAATTTCAAAAGGAAATTATATGAATTTAAACACCCTTTAAGACATAATTCCTCAAGGCCGCTTGGTATGCGCGAACCTCAAAACGTACATACAGTGAGCTAAATGGTCGGCAAGATCGAGAAAATATATACGATAAAGTTCTCTCGGATTCAACCATTGCAATGCGACTTGAAAGTTTGAATATAATCACATCTGATTCTGATACAACGTCAGTATTACTTCTTCCTTATGCCAGCATTTAAATTAGATAAATATATTAGTATTAAATTGAGTCAAGATATTTTTAAGACATTTATCAGTTAGATATATTTTATGCGATCGATTACGGAAACAGTCTCAGCAAGACAATATTTTCAATGGTTACGTGTAAATACTTACAAATGTTTCACACAGATCTCGTGAAATCATTTAAATATACATGAAGTATAAAATAAGAGTGTGAAGTTCAATAAAGACATACAGGCACATACATACAGTTTTCTTTAGAAATGAATTTATCGAAAAATTACTTTGTTGTTGTTATAGTTGTTGTTATAGGGTTTAACGCCATTTTTCAGCACAAGATAGGCTATACATGGCGGCCAGTATTAATGGTGGAGGAAGAACCCTGGAAAATCCCGGGAAGAACCACTGACCCACGAGAAGCTACTGGCGGGCTTTCTCACGTACCCACGTTAGCCGAGCCTGGACTCGAACTCACGCAGACAGAGGTGAGATGGCAGTGATCCGTAACGGTCAGCGCTTTAGACCACTCGGCCACTCGGTGCCCCAAAAATTACTTTGTCAAGTTAACTAATAATGATTCAAGCTTGAAAAAGCCAAGTGTATCTTCATTTCTAATGAAATGTCTTTTTACGTGTGCGTTGTTATCGTTTTCATTTCATCATTCACCGCTTAGTGAAGTGAATATTAAAATTCTTTATATTTTTGGTATTGTTTCTTTCAATTTTTCCACAGTTCCTCCTTGCTTAAACAAATTTTCACTTTCTTTTGACTAAACTTGAAACCCCTACAGCGTCCAAACTTTTTGTGTTGCATTTATTAAAAACCCTACATTACTGCAGACCAAGGAAAGAAATCGAGTGCAAATTGACCTTTCATTTCATATAGTTACGGCACTTCGACAGCTTCAAATCGACAACGTTACGTTTTGTCAGTTCTTGAACATTGCTCGCATTTTTGTTCTCTCTTTTTGTTTTTGTACCCAAGTTGATGTAATGCTTTGGTGAATCATACATTTAGATGAAATTCGATAATCAATAAATTGTGATCAGGCTTTTCGAGCTAATGGCTACATTAACTAAACAACAGGAATTCAAAGGACCTGGTAGCAATCAGGCATTCTAATATTGTTTCAATCAGACATGTTCAAGTTTCATCTTTACAAGATCGTAGATTCAATCATTGGAAGATTTTCATCTTTTTCGAGTGTTTTGATCCCCCATTTTCTTGCAACCTAACAGCTTTCAAACGCTGTAGGATTTGAGTATTTTGTTTCAAAGTTGTTCAAATTACCTGTGAGGCTCTTTCTTAAAACGGATGAAAATAACTTTGATATTCGCGTTCTGTTTGAAGCAAGGATCATGATCGATGTTTAACGAGATTAACGATAACATATTCAGCACCTTTTTTGATTATTATAATAAGATACTGCAACGATTCACTGATAGGAAGTCCTGTCAGTGCCATTATTCGCCAGTTTTGTATCATTTTATACAAATGTATTACCCTTCAACGACATAAAAATATATCAATGAATTATGAATATTTAGGCAATGACAGTTTATGTAACAGTTTAAAACATATAAAAATGGTTATATTGTTATGTATATGTAATTTAACTACTTATGTATTAGTTTTAAAATTCTTTTTTTTATTTTATTTTTATTTCATTACTTGTTATTGTAATGATTTAATTCACTGGATTTGATTTCTTTTCGAAAATTCAGTTTTCTGTTTAGACTTTATAAAAAAGCAGTAGTGTTGCTAAATTGTATATTTAGCTGAATTACTTCCGACCTTGATTCAAAACTTCGTAAACACTGAGTGAAAATGTTTGGTCAGTATCAAGGTCATGTTCAGCCCACGTGTTAGCTCTATTTTGTAAACAACTTTTTTTATTGGATCTTAGAGTAAGATTCGTTTAACAGAATTAAGTTCTTCCATAGCACACGTGTGTATCTGCTGTGTGCTTTTAATACGTTGTTTCATTAAAGTGACCACGTGAGCCATCATGTGATCTAAAATCGCGGGTTAAAACAGACATTTTGTAGAGATTTTAGTCAGTCATAATAAAATACCTTTGGGGTTCAGAGGTATTTTGTGTTGTCGCCGTTTGCATTTATTTTGTCTTATTTAAAATAATGTATTCACCCTGGAAAATACTCTTCTTATCAAAATTTTTGGACAAAGACATTTAATGGAAATTTATTCTGGAATTCTAAACTGGAACATTATAAATTGTGATTCAACGAGGAACTGTTGACATCAGTACAACGAACTCATCTGGCGTCATTGCCTTCCATACTGGAACTTCATCGGGATTCGAAAGTGGATTCATTTAGGACTTTTTAGTGATAGGACTTATATTTGTAAATTCCATGATTAATGTTTGGATTATATTCACAAACTGTAAGTCCTTTTCATATTTTTACCGTGTTTTCTAGGGAAATAAATTATTCTGTATAAATATACAAAGCTGGTTGGCTTCAATCTTTTCTTTGTTACTTTGTACGAGCCTTGTCACGTAACAATATAAATACAATTTATTATGAAACAAAAGGCAAAAACTATAATTATTATATGTGTACATAGTTTAGTCCTTATTCGGTGTCTACTCGGCTCTTCTTGGCTTGTCTCTTGTATTATTCAATGAGCATCTTTTATCACTGTCCGTCAATAGTCTACAAGCGTTGATGTGCTCCATTTGCCTTCATAGCGTTTCTCCACTGTTGCAATGACACGGTGAAATCGCTGGCTGTGCTCGTCACTTACTGTTCCACAGTTCGGTGGGAAAAATCTAGATGAGAGTGCAAAATATGTACCTTTAGTGATATGTTGCAACCAAGGCGTTTGTATGCCTTGAGGAGTTTTTCCACCAACTCCCTGTAGTTGTCTGCCATGTTGTTTCCGAGAAAATTTGTTGCCACTAACTGGAAAGCTTTCCATGCTGTCTATTCCTTTCCACGCAGTGCACGGTCAAATACATCATCTCGAAGAAGTTCACGAATCTGAGGACCAACAAGGACACCCTCCTTTATCTTAGTTTCCCTTAACTTTGGAAACTGTCCACGGAGGCACTTGAAAGCAGCTTGTGTTTTGTCCATGGCCTTGACAAAGCTTTTCATCAGACCCAGCTTGATATGCATTAATGGTAACAAAATCTTCCTTGATTCAGCAAGTGCTGGATGCTGAACACTTTTCCTCCCAGGCTCCAATGACTGTCGGAGTGACCAATCTCTCTTGATGTAGTTGGAATCTCTCGCATGACTATCCCATTCGCAAAGAAAACTGTAGAACCTTGTGTATCCAGTCTGCAGAACAAGCAAAAGAAAAAGAACCTTCAAATCGCCACAGTGCTAACACTGATGTTGGCCATAGTTTATGCACCTCAAACGTTGTTTCATGGTTTTGTAAGTTTCCTTAATATGGACTGAATGACCAACTAGAACTGATGGCAAACCATTGCCATTATGCAACAAAACAGATTTAAGACTCATCTTCGAGGAATCAATGCACAATCTCCACTCATCTGATTCATGAACGATGTTGAGGGCTGCCATCACACCATCGATGCTGTTGCAGGCTATAAGAATACCTTCGATGAAGAAGAATGGGACAAGATCCTTTTGACGGTCACAGAACATACTAATCCTAATATCACCTGCTAGGAGATTCTACTGCTGTAGCCTGGAACCCAACAGCTCCGCCTTACTCTTGGATAGTTCCAAATCCCTGACAAGGTCATTCGGTTCACCTTGTATTCTGAGGTGTGGTTCAGAGGAGGAGGATAGGAGAAAATATGGGTCATGTGACACTGATGGTTCTCGACTATAAGTTTCATACTGTTCCTCTTCCTCGTCAGACTTAAGTGGGAATTATTCTGGTGCATCAGGAACCGATAGTCCTTCTCCGTGGGGTGCTAAGTAAATAGCTGATGGAATGTTTGGATAATGCACAGTCCACTTTTTTTTATTTTACACACCTTTCCCAACTAGAGGCACCATGCGGCAGTAAAAATTGCTGATATGATCTGTTGGCTCTCTCCAAATCATTGGCACTGCAAAAGGCACAGATTTCGATTTCCTAATTCAACCACTGGCTAGGATTTGATGCACAAGTGTTGTAGCATATGTGTGGGTCCACTTCTCGTCTTGATCTCCAGTTTTGCAGCCAAAATAAAGGTGATAGGCTTTCTTGACCATAGTGGTTATACTGCGCTTTTGTGACGCAAAAGTCACTTCACCACAAACATAGTTGAAGTTAACGGCATTCTTCACAGAGGTACGAGGCATCTCTACTCAGTTTTCCTAAATAGAAATGTCCCCTTTGCAAAATCAAACACTGAAAAATAAGAGAGCACGACACTCTGTCTTCTAGACCTGCTATAGGACATTTTGTTCAGCAGTGTGATGCAAGCTTAGTTATGATTGCATCATCCATGACTTCTAGGAATAACATGATTCAATTCACAGCAAGTATGAAGCAATACCAGCTTCAGACTGCATCATTCATTGTTATGACTAAAAGCATGTACTGTCCAAACCCAGTCATAGATTTATTCATAGATCCAGTCAAAGATGTAGTTTAGTCATTTCTGGTTTAAATTGAGATCCCTTCCATTATAACTCACTTATCCTCCGCCATTCCAAGGTCAAGGGTGGTATATACTGACCCAGAGACCCCGATCCTATCTATATACCTCCGACACTAAATCCGATTGGTGAACCTATAACGGGAGATGCTGCCATGATTCCAGTCACCAAGACCAAGAGTAGTTGCTTCAACAAGACCGCAAATAGCATCTACGTCCAAACATGTGTTCGTATTTCGCGATCAGATCAGTTCTCTTAGTAATTTCATCTTGCTTCGATTATTTAGTCACGTCGGTAAGCCTGAGGGTCCATCAAAGTTCTTCTATTAATAATACAGTTGCCTATTTCAGTTATATAACAGGCAGATCTTGTCCGGTCTCATCAACACACGCAGGAGCAATACTCACACCCACTACAAGATCATTACCGAGACCCTTTCTTACTGGTCCAACTGACATAAAATTATATTTAAAAAAACTCTGCTTCAGGAATATTCTGCGTTCTGATGGTCTGGAGCCCATTTCATTCAAAAATACATTGATTAGGCCAGCACCTTTCACAGCTAACGATAGTCTTTGCCCGATTAATGCTACCTGAACAAGTGCATCCTTGTTGACGAACAGTCGAGATCTTTCTCTTTTCAGTTTATCCATCGTTGGGTTAAAATATTCGTTGGCAAACTTAAATAGGGGTGGATATTTTAGAACCAATCCCGGAGAGGTTTTGAATCTGCTGCTGCAGTTAACACTTGAGGGGTTTCACGCGCACGTGCGATGACTCCAAACTAGCCTCGAGTTAGTAGTGGTACATCAGGGTGATTCCAGATGGCAAGGGTTAGGTAATATCACTTTGATGCCGATATTCCTCAAGAAGTGGAGCGAAATTGTTATCGATGTTAACATCAGCTGCCAGTTCATTTATCACCCAGAACATTCCGCAATCGCATCACCGCGGTCATATTACATTGCTTATATAATAATGATAAAATCTAATCTTAAACGCAAACACCAAAGACGGTTAAGTACCCGTCAGGATAAACGTTGAGTGCGTAGATCTGAATTTCATCTCCGAGAAGTAATGATGATGATCTTGCAACTGTGTAAAAATGTTGGACTTCACTATCCATCCTGGTAATAAATAATATTTGTATGCCGCTTATTATTCATCAGCATTCCCACTCGACCTCTCGTACATTTGACCGCTCTGGTGGCCTAGTGGTTAGAGCGTCCGCCTCGGATGCGGTAGGTCGTGGGTTCGATCCCCGGTCGAGTCATACCAAAGACTTGCAAAAATGGTACTAACAGCTGACTCGCTTGGCGCTCAGCATTAAGAGGTCAGTGTTAAGACTGGTCGGCCTGGTGTCAGGATAATGTGATGGGTGGGACATCATGCTACATGTCTGCGGCATGATGCCCCAGTGCTAGACATCACTATAAGCTGCCACACTGCAGACATCGTAGCGATATGACTGAAAAATTGTTAAAGCTACGTTAAAAATCATAATCACACATCACATAATCACATTTGCTTCCGATCATGTCAGCAAAATGTTAACAGACATGTTGTATAATAATACACGTCCTTTAATGTCAAATCAATAATTGCTTGAGGGGTTGGTGAAAGCTCCAGTGTACGCAACTCTTCAATGACAAGACTACCGCATATGGATCCACCCAACCGTTTTTGTACTGGCGTATTCGATTAAAACAAAGTGATGTGGTCCACTGTGCTTGGATAAATAACATGCATATAATGTATGTGCAAATTCAGGTCGCTCTCGAAAACATTCCCAGTACAGTTCGTGCTTGAGATTTTTCTTCTGCAATCGCCCATGTAAAACCTTTCACTTTCTTTTTTCAGAGGCGTGTGGACTTACCACAGTGGAGTACATTTTGGGTCGCACTCCCAGATACTACTCGATTAGTTTACCGGAGCATTCGTATTTGAACGTACAAACTTTTTATCGGTGTTACTAAACAATGAATTTTCTTCCGGTTTCTAACTGGTATCCAATTCGATGACCAACCTTGGTTGCGCCATATCCGCGTACACATCATTGATGGTGATATGCATCAACAATATGTCAATGTCGGTGTACAGCATCATGACCAGATCATGATAAAACGGTTTCCTCTTGACATAGTAAAACTCATACATGAACAGCTGCAACAAGTCCAACACGGACAAGCCAACATAGATTGGTTTTGTCAGCTCTAGGTTTGATTATTACAAGTCCACAATCAAAAATTTTTCTGGATTTAAAGACCGTGTCAGCGATGAACCTTCGAAGTTTGTCATTCTCAATATCATAATTTCTACGCGGATTTGTATTCGCACATTCTTCGTTTTTTCCCAAACAAGACATTCTTCATGAGCTTGAAAAAGTCCTTTTAATAGTTATTCCTGGCCTTAGTTCTCATACCCGTATCCATCTGAATGTGAGGGGCCATCCAAGCTTACTGACGGAATCCAAGCACTAGGCGGATTTTGGTTACACACATACCCAATCGCAAGAGCAACTGCATGTTTCGCACGTGTAATACATAATTGAGCTTGGTCCTTAGAATTAGTACAAGTTTACTGCATTAAGAATATTCCAGATCAACATCAAAGAAGTATCCGTGGTCACTGTCGATGTTAGAATTATGCACACGTTTTTGTTGAATAATGTGCGCATGATCAATCCACTGAAATTCACGAACCAGAAGTGGTTGCATCATTGCCCACCATACAGGTTATTCAGATCAAGATATATGATGCTGCTACTGGGGTCAGCTGAATCATATCCGTCCACGTTTGGGTTGTTGGCTCGAGCGTATACCTGACTTAACATTGATATTCTGCCAGGACCTGATTACTCGATAAAAAGATGCTAAGCAACGTCATTGAGCAATTACAGCTTGACAAGAAGTAATGTGCAGGATTGAGGTTGTACACGTGCATGGCATTATCACGAAATTTCTTAAACACATCAGCGAGCAACAACACATCTGTGCGCAGTATGTAGATCATGATAGTAACCGAGGTTTTTGCAGTCTAATTCTGACCAAACATTCCTTGCGTACTCGTAACCATTTTGTGGTATACATTCATGTGTCAATGATGAATAAAACGCTTCGATCGGTGGCAAGTGAGTTTCAGCAATTTTATTTTAAGTCACTCATGTACTCGCACAGACACACACCTTTCCTCGTTATCAGATCCGTATTGGTTGAATAGTATTGACACATGATTGCAAAGTTTTCCGACTTCAGATTGTTCGCTAACTTATCCTATGACGAATTCATAAACTGTAATGAATCGACGAACTTCAGTTTTCCCAATCAAGAACGTCATGTGTTCCTCCATGCTGTTGGGGATCATGTTTTTTGGTGAGTCTGATGCCGTGGCTACTGTTTCCATTATTAAATGGCCATCGTACAGACGCAACTTATGAAGCATCAAAGGGATTTTTGTTTTGTTTGGGTAAATTCTCAACTGCAAATTACGTGTGTTGAGTGCAGTACCTCTGTACGCACCAGCGATGATGTAACAGTGATCACGAACTTTGTTATCAGTGGAAGTGAAAGCTTTAATCATGACTTCTGGTTAATAGAGCTGCTGCCGCATCCATTTTTCAGTAACTTCAATCGGTATAAGAAACACCGCAGCTGTCTGGAGTACCCTGGGCACGATAAACAACTGGTTGCTGATTTTTTCCATAATATTTAACTTCTACATAAAAGAACCCGCATGGGATTTGTTCAGCAATTTGCACAGTTTGATCGATGTTAGACTCATGTGTGTCATTGATAGCAGAGCTGGACGCGTCTGCCACTGAAGCTTTCAGGCATTAAAAATCCGCGTATATGATATAAGGGACTGTCATCTGTCGTTGTACTGATATAAATTTGACAATAGTTTCACCAGATTCTAACATTATTGTTCGCTGCGGTTTTCCACTGGTACAACCAGAGTAGAAGTCATGACTGGTGAGTAGTTGCTGTGTCTTAAATAAATGCATGCAACATCTGCAGGGACATTTCTTGAGATGATTTTTTTACTGTGTCGGTTAAGTTACGAGCAATATGTTTTACTCATACATTGTGGCGGTTCATGATTACGCGAGCATCGCTATGAATCCACAGGCTAGTAGTTTTACATCCATCTGTGTCGATACTAAAATGTATAACCAGATGCGCGCTCAGGACAATATCTGCTTTAACCGCAGCGTGACCAAAGTCTTGCAACAACGCTACGATTCCATAAATCATATTTGTCGATAGTTGCTTGGTTTATATGTGGGTGGAATAATTACTACCTGATCTTCCAATTCACTTCTACTTTTTTGAAATTTGAACTCAGGTACTTGTGATTGCTGTGTAATTGCAAGAACATACTCAACCACTTCAGTAGCAATAGTAGATACGAAACGGCGACGGTTTTATTCATACTCACCTAATGTCGCAATAATGTCAGATTTCCTTGCACCCCTTGATATTCGGATATTATGCTCACGTGTAAATTGCATTAGTTGTTGTACCGTTCTTTAATTTGTAATCGTTGATGTTGTTGTTGTTGTTGCAGAGCTAACTGGTTGTGGCGGATTCAATGCAATTACAGGTCTCAATGATTCCAGTATGGCAGCCTTTCTCACACGATTTGCTATGTATATTCCATGCTGCCGTGACAGCCTCATGATAAGGAAGGTGAAGAATTAAGAATTTCGTCGACTACTTGTTTTATTTGTTTTTGTATTTTATGAGGGTCAAAACTGCAATCGTTTCAATTCTTGTTATTATTTCATTTATTTTTATATCTGTGCAACCACAGGTGCTTGTGGTTTTGAATTATTTAAGCGCACCTCATAGTATTCACGAACAAATCCACAGGGCTGGCAAAGTTGATTATATGATTTGACTCCGATGCCATTTAAGACGTGGTCCTGTCCCTGGACCATAATGTAACACCTCTGTGCGTGAGTATTACTGTAGTCAAAATATCATGTTCTCCTAAAGAGTTAGTCCTTTCAAGACAAACAGCTTTGCATTTGCTGCGATACAATGCCTTGGAGTTTCCTATGCATACACGCGAGCGTTTATCAATTGGTGGAAATGCGATTCAGATGTGCCCGTCGCCTTACTATTTCCTCTGCAATGTTTCTACAGCTGAGCGGATTGAAAGTGTTACGGAGTCAATTTGGCGACTCTGTTTTAACTCGAAGTTTATAAGGCGTTCTCAGATAAATTAATCCGTTATCTCTGGTATAATCAAAACCATCTGCAAGTCAAATATAGTACGCCCCAACCAATCATCAGCCCAAATAGGCTCAATTGGCCGACCATGACAAGTATCACACCAGTTCGCACAACTTCATCTGGTGTGTGCTGCTATCCAGTACAATCAAATGTCTCTTAAATATCCTCATTAGTTTTTGCACTGCTGCTTTTAGCAATAGCTTCTGAAAATTGCTGTCGGTGCTTGTGCTGCTCCTCTTCTACAAAGTCATTTATTATTTTTTTAGATGTATGAAAGTGTTCTCCGTCAAAAGAAACATTAGACTCCTGACAAGTCGAATGAGTGTAATGCTCAAATATTATCAAACACACGTCGAGCGCAAGATCTCTGAAATCTGGCTTCTTAATCCCATAGTTGATGATCTCATGTATGTCAGGTGACAGTTTCACAGTGTGTGTGTGTGTGTGTGTGTGTGTGTGTGTGTGAGAGAGAGAGAGAGAGAGAGAGAGAGAGAGAGAGAGAGAGAGAGTGTTTAATTTGTATTGTTTGATAACTTTTGTCTCTATCATTATATGTTATGTGTATGTGCAATTTGTAATTGACCTTAGTCCAAAATGAAGTTCATGTTGTACCTGACTAGGTCTATTCATTTTGTAAACAACATGATGTTATCTTAATCTACGTCAAGGACAGTGGTAATATCCCATGGAAAACCTGGTGTGCCTGTTGTTTGCCATGTTCTTTGTGATAATTTAATAATAGATCTTGTCTTGTTGACAACTTGCACTATTCTATGAATGAACGTTTGATCTCATCATGGTTCAATTATTGTGTTTTAGTTTTTTATATAATGTTGGTTACTTGAAAAATTATTCATTCGTGCTATAACATCGGACGCAGACTCATTTGTATTGTTGTTTTTGGGTATTAATTTGGATTTCTTTAATCATTTGAATTATTTATTGGAATAACAAAGTGATCAATAATACTCTTGGACAGAAATATTTATTTGGAATTATAGTGAATTCAGACAAGGACATATTGGATTATATTATTGTGAGTCATCAAAATATGTTGGCATATCTACACTTTCCAGGCCACTACAGGCAACTCAACACATTCAGAGTTGAAGCTTTTGTTGGAAACATCAATTGAATTCAATTAGAACTTTATTACGTTGGTCTTGTGTTAGAATTTAATGGATTATTTGCGATTTAATTCGCAATATTGTAAGCTCTTTTTAGATTTTAACTTTGTATTCTATGGAAATAAATAATTTGTTGTATTTTACAAAACTTGTTCTTTTTGGGTCTTTTCTGTTGCTTAGTTTAAGACCACAGAATCTAAGCTATATATCCATATACATATAGATATATACATATCTATATATATATATATATATATATATATATATATATATATATATAGAGAGAGAGAGAGAGAGAGAGAGAGAGAGAGAGAGAGAGAGAGAGAGAGAGAGATAAGATAGATAGATAGATATATATAGATACTATAGATATATACATAGATAGATATACATATACATATACATATACGAATACATATACATATAATATATATATATATATATATATATATATATATATATATATAGAGAGAGAGAGAGAGAGAGAGAGAGAGAGAGAGAGAGAGAGAGAGAGAGAGAGAGATGTGTGTGTTTATTATCGAAATGCCGAGAGTTGGTCCGATTTTAAATGTAAGAAACAGATATTGGGTGGAAGCATGTATTTGGTCGTAAAGACAATTGCGACCTAATGTTCCTCGATCGATTTCTGATAGTTTTCTCCTTTCTCCCTCTGAAGTATTATGTTTAGAAACAATCCCGCTGGTCTGAAAAAATAGTAATGAACCCTATGTTTAATGAGTAAGCCACAAATGTTCTAAAATGTTGCTTTCAAATTTGAGGGGCTTTATAAGGCTATCCAAGGCTGTCTAAGGCTGTATAAGGCTGTATAACGCTAGTGTAAAAAAAAATTACATTATACTGAAAGCCCAATTTTAGCGTTGGTTTCAGTGCCAATAGTTTTACATTATTGTGTATTCTTGCTTATAAAGAACTATATTGATATTTGTTCTTAACTTATAGTTTCGTCCGTATTAATATGCAGAAATATAACTTATTTTTAAGATACACACTTCCCAAGGGTCGAAATATTGTACCTGCATCTTTTTTTACTCCCCCCCCCCCGGGCCCACCAGCGGCTAACGCACAGTGATGGTAGAGCAGAGATGACGTATTCTCGATTCCTGTGAACAAAATGTATTTCATTTTTTGTGGATTAAGGCAAGTTATTATGACCGTTACTTCTCCTTTATTGAAGATTAGTCATTTTATATTTGCAGATTGTTCCAATAATTTATTCTTCATTGCAGCTTTCGACTTATTTGAATTTGTCGTATTGGTAAAATTATGAGTCACCGAACCAAGACAACACCTTTTGAAGTCCGCTGGCTGGGCAGGGGCTGAAGTGGTTTTTACATAGAAGATTATGTGTAATCGTCACATTTAGAAAGTATATTGTCATTATAAAAGTGCAGGTACATGCAGATGTTACTCTTTACGCCCTATTTGCTTCAGTTATATTTTAAATTTATGATTCTGGTAATGGCTGCAAGTGGTAGTCCCACAACGTAAGATTTTGACCCTGATATTTACAAATCATTATACCATGCAATGTACACGCCGTTTGCTTCATCCTAAAACTTATATTCAGTGGCCAAACGCAGTTTTCACATAATTTGTATAGATCTTAAATTACTAATTGGTTTTCAGTACTTTTCGTCAGTTTCTATTGTCTATTTTAGCAAGCAGCAGTCGTTGACATATAAGAAAATAAAGGATAAGATTGAATTATTGGTAATTCATACAAGATGCAGCAAACGGAACTTTACGGAATAAAACTAAAGATTGTATTTCACACGTATGCAATATTTTGATAAGGAAAATGATCGATATAAAGCTTGTCTATTATATAAATATCCTGTCCGATCCATTATTTTCCCCTTTGCACTTAAATATTGGTATGTATTCAAGCATATGCATGATACCAAGTCCAAAAGGAAATTATAACAACTTAAACACTCTTTAAAGGAAACTATCACAAGGTGAATTGGTATGCTCGAACCGAAAACGTGCTGACAGTGACTAAATGGTCAACAAGATTGAGTAAAGAGATACGATTAACAAATAAAGTGCTCTCGGCTTCAGCCATGGCAAACGGACTTGAAAATTGAATGTAGTCATATATGATTCTAACATATGCACCAATACTAATTCTTCATTATTTCAGCATAGACCCTTTTATATGCGTTTTCTTCTTCTGATGGTGTGTCATTTTCATTGCATTCCCTTTATAATTTCTTATTTTTTCCAACAATGCACACATTCACCATTCCTTGTCGTTCATTTTGCTAGAAGAATATATTTTGAATGCTTGACACTTTAACACTTGAGTTTAATCTGTTTCATTTTATTTGATTCCACATTTCCTCCAATCTCGTCTCTTTTATTATATACTGTCAGTTGACACAAATACATTATTGGTTGCTTCTTGATAACCATTGTAATTAAATCTTGCATGGTGGCTGATCTGCAAGAATGCAAACTAGTTTTGATAAAAGCGATTTGATACATCAGTTTCATTAAAAGCTCCTGTCACATTTTAACCGACCTAGTGGATTCATCAGCTACTATAACATTTCTACCAATTGAAATGTGTGTCGACGGATCTTGGAAACGCCTCCACCTCTTTGTGTCAGGGTTACTTTCCGTCAGAAAAAAGACCTGTTAATTATAGCCCGACTGACGCAAATAAATATTAATCTGCGTTGTCAATACGGGCTGCCAGTTATATGAGATATTGCTACAAATTTGGCCCCTTGTTCCTAGGTCACACGCTATACAACACCGAGATTCCAGAACTTTTCGGCCTATAGCAGCGTCTTTCCACTAACGCATCGGCTCATAACGAATTCGGACTACACAAATCGGGACATTACATACATAATTCAGTATCACTATATGAGTGGAAATATATAATACACATATCCTACTTGTGGATGAAATATTATTCATACTTTTGTACAGCTTCAATGCTTTGATCATCCCTAATGACATTATCATACCTTATTCATAGTTGTGTAAATCATATACTTTCATACCCTTGATGACAGATGAAATATTGTTCATGTTTGTGTCTAAATTCTAAACATTGATCATTCGTAGTGATAGATCCATATATCACTCATGTTTGGTTATACTTTCGATAAGTTGATTCTTGCTTGATTACTCTTTTAAGTTGCGTTTTCTGATTAGAGCCAGTTAATAACGATAACATTTTCTTATATAAGCTGCTTAACTCTGTGCACGTCATTTTGCCATTTTGTAACATATTGTATTACGTTATGCGCACGAAATTATTTTCAGTGTCTTCGCTAAAATCTAATTCAAAACTCGACTTCATCATATTACAATAAGATCAAAGGTAAGGATCACAAACAACTAAAACTTTTGCCGAAACCGCCACTGTTGGACGGTATGGGCCGACCGTGACAGTAAATTAAAATTAAAATTAAAATTGAATGGACCGAGTCTGTAATTGCCCGACTTTGTTATAGGTCGACTCCGGAATGGGCCGACCTTGACAGTCATTATTTTTAAACAAAACGTGTGGGGACCAAAATCTGTAATGGGCCGACTCTAGAATGGGCCTAGATCTCCAAATACCCAACACCACTTGTCGCATATGCAGACAGTAAGACGTTGACCCCTCCCTGTCATAAATATCAGGGTCTCCATCTTACATTGCAGGACTAGCGCGAGCAATGTTCTTCCTCGTGGTCGTTAATTCATATCTGCCTAACGAATGAGAGAAAGAAAGAGGGGGGAGGGAGAACGCAAACAAAAACAAAGATGATTTGGCGACGATATATCAAATAAATGAACATATTTTAACCAAACTTTTACCGGAAGTGGTCTTGCTTATATATGGTGGACGTTATCAAACCGACACCATGTTATTCCATACTTGAAGTATATCAGTGCAATACGATTTGAATACTGCCTACGTTGTGTAGAAATAATGATCTTCTACCGAAACTATTGATTTGCCCAGCATTTAGAGCTTCAATAAGACGCAACGGTATCTCTTTAGCTATCTCTTGGTAGAAGCCTTTGGGTCGCAGAGAAAATATATTGTTGGTATTTTCAAAACTGAGTGTTACATCTATTTAATTATTGTGAAATTAACAGGATTCGAATTCAAATGAATCTTAATTGGAATAACTATATGCCTCTCATGGGTCCTAATGTTATAATATTCGAGTCACTTATTTTCTTTCAGTTTCATAAGGATCATAATACTTATCCTGAGAAGGATTTTGTTGTATGGCCAAGAGAACCAGAACTTTATCGCCAGGCTGAGAACTTCTTTCCTTTGTAATTCTGTCAGAACTTAATTTCAATTTTAACTGAGTAGAGTGAAGATTAGTTCTTGCTGCTCCACAAGATTTGACAAAGTCTATTAGAAATCAGAGATATAGACAAGAAGATTAATCTTGGAATCTTCTTATGAAATCTCTTCCATCAACTTCCATGCACCTCGGACAGTATGTCCAAGCATTAGTTCAAAAAGACTCAACCCTGATGATTTCTGAACCTATTCCCCAACAGCAAATGAACATCCTCATCCAAATCTTTTCTGATCTCCAAGCAATGTCACCGATTCATATTATTTAATGTTTCGTGGGATCTTGACCTGCAGTGTGGTAGGCAGACTTTTTAAAATGTTGGATGCATAATTCATGCATAACTTGTTGGAAGATTTCAGACATAAAATTTGACACTTACTGAGATTGGGAAAGGCAAAAAGTGTATTTAAAAAAAAAAAATTAAAAAAACCCAAAAATTAAAAAAGCAACCAATTTATAAAAGCTTTTATATAATTTTAGTTTTAATATTCCTCAAAGGAATAGCCTCAGGACATCTTGTGAATACGCACACTACAGTTAATAAGTAATGGTTCCCTGTCAAGGTATGGACCGACACAGTCGTTCATTTTTCTACTAAATGGTTCGCCAAATGCAGTAATAGGTTACATATAATGGTTAGGTATCTTCTGATTGGGTGTTCCTACCATTTGACAAGTGTGATAAGATCTACAGTATTAGGAAACGTCACTTTTAATTAATAAAAATAAATGATTCAAGATCTTTAGATATGTCTAACTGACGACTAAATCACCATGCAGTGAGATGTCACGAGCTAGACTAAGAATTTCCGGTCTATATTACTTCGGAACGACAATTTAATAGATCTCCGATCACTCATCACCAGCGAGTATCTCATATCACCTCCATTTTCTTATAAGAACAGAATTTTTCACAAAATGACAAACTGAGACTTATGCGGTTGAGTCTGTGCATTATCCCTACTCTGGGAGCCTTCTGGATGCCATTTCTCTATCAGATAAACCTTTTATTTCCATTGTAATTCGGCTTGTTCATGTTATTGTAACTTTGATTGCAATTCCAAATATTTGTTTGTGTATTGGAGAATCTATTCTGTCCAGAGTTACCACATTTAGATTTTTTATCAGCTGTTTACTTGTACTATTCAGGGCTTTGATTGATTCATTAAGGGCTCTAATATCAATTTCCTCCTTTATATCAGGACCTGTCTGCTTCTAGGTCTAACAGACAGTCACATTGCCTTCATGCTGTGCAGATAGATATATGGATTGCCCCTTTGTGTCTTTCAGCAAGTCTATGTGCTCCCAGACGGAAAACATGACTTTCAGCTTCATTGATGATTTTGGACCTAAGTTCCCTTATAGGGAAGCCTTGTTTCTGAATCTGGGACAGAGTAAATAAAATAATCAATAGCCGAAATGTTTCATAAGGTTGAGTCAGCTGATGGAGAGGAGAAACTATTTAGCTTTCGTACAGCTTTTGCAAGTTCTGATAAGGACTCATCTTTTCCCCTAACTCTTGTTTGCAATTTTGCTTTATACATTTCTGACCGTTCTGCTGATCCAAATCTGATATTTAGTATCTGAACTAAGGATTCAAAATTTTGATCTCTCTCTAGGGTTTAATTTCAGCAAAACTCCCCTAGAACTACCGTTAAGCCATCATGCAAGATATAAGGATTTTTCATGGTAGTTCCAGTTACTGATCTGTACAACAATTTCAAATTGAGACAAATAGTCTTCAAAATCCTCATGCCCTGTTACTTCTAGGGGTTATTTTTAACTTGCCATTTGCCACCGCCAGAGTTTTGGTTATGTCCAAAAGAGGATTCCATATGGTTTTCATTTCTGTTTGAGTTTTGGATAGGTGAACTATTCTTTATATAATCCCAGTGGGAAAGCTTGTTTCCAGTTGATTCTACAGCAATTCAATGATATTTATATATATAGATAGATATTGTTACGTATATGTAATTAAATGTTTTGTGTGTTAGTTTTAAATTCTCTTTATTTTTGTTTCATTATGTTTTATTGTAATGATAATTATCACGGGATTTGAATCTTTTCTCGCAACATTCACTTCTCTATTTTGACCTGATTAGAACGTGAAGGTATTACTTTATCACTATGTTTAGCTCACCTTGGTTGAGATGTTTGTAAACACTAAGAGAACATGATTGCATATTATCAAGGTCATGTTCGGCCCACGTGTTAGCTGAGTTGTAAACAGCCTTTTATATTTATTTCCAGCGTGAGAATCTAATTCTTAGCTAGGGTATTTTGGCCTACGTGTAATATGGCAATTTGTTTTTACTGCGCTGTTCAAATTAGTGATCATGTATCCCCGTCACGTGACCCATAATGTTATCTAAAATCGTGGGTTAAAACAGACGTTTTCTTGTAAATTAGTCAGTCGTATTACACACCTTTAGAGCTCAAGGTGTTTTTTTATGTTCATGCCAGGTGATTTAGACCTTTTCTATTTTGTGGATTTAATAACTTATATTCTCTGAAAAACACACAAGTGCTCTTCTTTATATAAATTCTGGAATATTATAAATTGTGATTCAACGAGGAACTGTTGCCATCAGTACAACGACATCATCTGACGTAATCGTCTTCCATATTGGAACTTCATCGAGATTCGAACCTGGATTCAATTAGAACTGTTTAGTGATACGACTTATATTTTTCAATTCTAGGATTAATTTTGGGATTATATTCACAAACCGTAAGTCCTACTTCATATTTTTACCTTGTTTTCTAGGGAAATAAATTATTTTGTTAAAATGTACAAAGCTTGTTGACTTCACTCTTTTCTTTTGTTACTTTTGTACGAGTCTACACGTAACAAAAGAAAATTGGGTTATCGTCTTTGGGATATATACATTTTGGATAAAATGTTTCAAAACATTATTTTTTTTTTTTTAAATTTAAATTTCCCTAGTTTTAAAACCCAAGTAATATTTTATGTTTTGTTTCAAATCTTTACTGAAATCAACACGCTTTTTTCACAATATCATCAACAGTACAGAACTTTTGTAATTTTACCCAGGAGTGTTTGGACATTTTGAAAATGGAAGCCCACATAAAAAAGTTGGAATTAGAGATAAGACAGGTTCAGTTTCAGATGGAAAAAGAAATGGAAGTAATGCAGTTGCAATTTAAAGAAAGAAGAGCAGAAATGCAAATGCAATTTTTGAAACAAAAGGCAGATAGGACAATGAAATTACAATTTGAGAAAGAGAAGAGAGAGAAACAGGAAAGAGAGAAAGATAAACAAATGCAGTTACAATTTGAGAAAGAGGAGAGAGAGAGAGAGAGACAGGAGAGGGAGAAAGATAAACAAATGCAATTAGAAAAGATGGAGAGAGACATACAGATGCAAAAAGAGAACGATGAAAGCAAATTTCAAATTAAAATGAAAGAATAAGAGCTGGAAAAAGGAAAACACTCCCCTACGTGTGATGCTTTCAAAAATATCAAGTTAGTGCCCACTTTTCTGGAAAAAGAAGTAGACAGCTATATTCCTTATGTTGAAAAAGTTGCTGAGAATTTAAAGTGGCCAAGGGAGTACTGGACTCTATTACTACAATGTGTACTTACTGGTAGAGCTCGTGATTTTTACATTTCACTGTCACTACAGCAAAGTTCTGACTATAATTTGGTTAAGGAATGCATCTTAAACGGTTATGCGTCAGCCCCTGAGGCTTATAGGTAAAAATTCAGCAACTATAAAAAGAATCTGGACAAACTTATGTTGAATTTGCAAGAGAAAAAGAGCAGTTATTTAAGAGATGGTGCTTAGCCGAGAAAGATGAACATGATTATGAAAGTCTCAAACAACTTGTATTCCTTGAAGAGTTCAAGAACTGTGTTCGTAATGACATTAACACTCATCTTGAAGAGCCTGAAGTCGAAACCTTGGAATATGCTGCTCTTGCTGCTGACAAGTATTCCTTAACTCATAATGTTCATGTTGTAAGTAAGGCTTTCACTCAGCAGTCTACTGGTAAAAAGGCATTTCAGCCTAATACGACTACTTCTAAAACACAATCTGGCACACCTTTTAAAAATCAAGCTTCTGATAAACTTGATTCAAAATCCTTGTCTCTTCCTACGTGTACCTATCGTAAGAAAAAAGGACACGTCATTTTTGATTGCTTCAAATTGAAATATAAGCATCAGAATCAAGATAGACCTATCCCAAATGCAATTCTTTCTAAGAGGTCATGGTCACGGTCATGTATTGAAAACAATACATTTGTTGGGTCTCATAAACCCCAGTCTGATTTTATTATGGAGAATTATGAGCCATTCATGTCGAAAGGTCCTATATCACACTTGGGTGATTTGGCCAGTCCTATCCCTATTAAAACTTTAAGGGATACAGGAGCTTCTCAGAGTCTTTTATTATCACCTACTTTGTCTTTTTCCGAGAAGTAATGTTCTAATGAGAATGTTCTCATTCAGGGAGCAAAGTGCAGCTTTGTTAATGTTCCTCTCCATTCTGTAAATTTGTCATCAGACTTAGTCTCAGGACCTGTGACAGTTGGTATAGTGTCTAAGGTACGCGTTGAGGGCATTCATTTGTTACTAGGCAACAACCTAGCTGGAGACAAGGTTGTGGTTAATCCACTTGTAACTGACAAGCCTTCTTTGGATCAGAAAGTTTATCCTATTGAAAAAGAATTCCCTGATTTATACCCAGATTGTGCAGTTACTAGAGCTATGGTAAAGAAAGCCCTTGAGAATGATTTTGATAAGGAAATTATTCCTTTAGCTGACACATGAATTGGAAAGGCTTTTGATGAGGTCCCTTTCACTCCTAATTTGGATCAATCTAAAGGTATTGATCACAGTGATCCTCTTTAAACTATTCATTCTCTTTTATCAAATCATGGTGACAAATGACGATCACTTCTCATCGAATAGGAATAAGATACTGAGATCTCCTGTTTGATTCAGAGGGCCATTAGTGAAACTGAAGCCAACGAAGTACCTGTCTGTTATTTCGTTAAAGTTTGAATTCTTATGAAAAAATGGAGACCTCCCGAGGCACCTGCTAGTGATGAGTGGTCAGTGAACTATCAAATTGTAGTTCCAAAATCTTACAGACAGGAAATACTTATTATGGCCGAGGACAGTCCTCTGGCTGGTCATTTAGTGATTAATAAAACTTATCACAAGCTCTTGACTCACTTTCATTGGCCAAAAGCAAAAGTGATGCTTGTAAATACTGTAGATTTTGTCATGCTTGTCAAATGGTAAGGAAACCAAATCATTAGATGCCTTAGGCTCATCTGCAACCTATTGCTGCATTTGACGAACTATTTAGCAGAATTATGGTAGATTGTGTTGGTCCCTTACCTAAGACCAAGACAGGTAACCAATATGTGTTGACCATTATGTGTGCGTCACAAAGATTCCCAGAGGATATTCCTTTGAGGAATATTAAAACCAAAACTATAATAAAAGCTTTGATAAAGTTTTTTACTCAATTGGCCTTCTCCAATCTGTCGAATCGGATCAAGGGTCAAATTTTATGTCTGGAATTTTCCAGCAAGCTATGCACGAATTAACAATTCAACAATTTAAATGCTTTGCTAACCACCTTGAGAGCCAATGGGCTTTAGAAAGATTTCATCAGACTTTGAAGAATATCATTCGGTCATATTACTTTGATACGAGTAAAGATTGGGATGAAGGCATTCATTTAATTTTGTTTGCTGTTAGGGAGTCCGTTCAAGAAACTTTAGGATTCAGTCCCTTTGAACTACTTTTCGAACATACTGTGCGTGGATCATTGAAGCTGTTGAAAGAGAAACTTCTTTCTAATAAAGATACTGAAAACCATCTTCTTGGTTATCTTTCTGATTTTCAGTATAATTGTCAAAGGCTTGTGAGGTCGAAAGAGGAAATCGCCAGTTTACTCAGTTAAAAATGAAATCAAGATATAATAAAATATCAAGGGATATGAGTTTTCAACCTGGTGATAGAGTTCTAGCTCTCTTGTCCATGCCACAAAAGACCTTCAGGCCAAGTATTATGGTCAATATACGGTTGAAAAGAAAGTAAATGATTTAAATTACATCACAAATACTCCTGGGAGGCGAGAACAAAAACAACTTTGCCACATTAACATACTAAAGGAATATATTGAGAGAGATAGCCAGGTCAATCATGCAATTAATTTAGTTGTACCTGTCCCACAAACTGAGGATTTAAGTGAAGAAATCCAATTGGACTGTTGATCTTGGAGGGACAAATCTTCGGAATTCGGAAATTATGAAAACTCTGCACCAGAAACATTCACATTTGCAACGACACGAAATGATGGAACTTAAACAGTTATTATTCGAATATCAGCACTTGTTTTCAGATATTCCTGCGAGGATAAACAACATTTTTCATGACGTTGAAATTGTAGATTCAAAACCTGTGAAACAACACCCATACAGGATGAACCCTCTCAAACAGGAATACTTGAAAAGGGAAATTCAGTATTTGCTGGAGAACGATTTCATAGAGCCCTGTAACAGTGATTGGATTTAACCTTGTATACTTGTTTGAAACCGGATAAAGCTTTCCTTATGTGCACTGATTATAGGAAGGTGAACAGTGTGACAAAAACAGATTCATTTAAATTACTCAGAATTGATGATTGTATTGATAAAATTGGAAATGCCAAGTACGTCACCAAATTTGACCTTCTGAAAGGATTTTGGGAAATTCCACTAACGGAAAGAGCAAAGGAAATTTCGCCATTTGTGACTCCACATGGACCCTATCAAGATAAAATAATTCCGTTCGGGATGAAGTGTTCCCCAAGTACTTTTCAATGCTTGATGAATATGATTAATGTTTGCTCTTGTGATGCTTACATCGATGATGTCATCATCTACAACGACACCTAGAAAGAACATCTAGCCACGATTCGGAAATTCTTTGACAGACTCACTGATGCAAATTTGACAATCAATTTATCTAAAAGTGAGTTTTGCCGTCCTTGTGTAACTGTTCTAGGACATATTGTGGGACATGGTCAAGTTAAACCTATAGATGCTAAGGTCAAGGCTATCTCTGATTTCCATGTGACTGTCAGTAAAAAGCAACTGATGCGATTTTTGGGTGTGACTGAATACTATTGAAACTTTTGTTCCAATTTTTCTAATATTGCAAAACCCCTGACAAATTTGTTGAGCAAGAAAAAATAGTTTCTTTGGACTGAAAAATGTCAGGAGGTTTTGATAGGTTAAAAGCCATACTCAAAAGTGCGCCGGTTCTAACCGCTCCAAATTTCAATCAATCTTTTAAATTATCTGTTGATGCAAGTGATGTTGGGGATGGAGCAGTATTGATTCAAGAAGATAGAAATGGTGTTGATCATCCAGTGTGCTTTTTCTCTAAAAAATTAAATAAGCACTAATTACTCAGCAGTCGAGAAGGAATGTTTGGCTTTAATATTGGCATTACATCATTTTGAAGTTTACATTAGTTCAGCTCCTTCTCTGGTTGTTGTGTGTAGTGATCACAACCCCCTTACTTTCATTCACAAGACGAAAAATAAAAATCAAAGATTATTAAGGTGTAGTTTGTTTTTACATGAATATGATCTTTATATCAGGCACATCAAAGGAAAAAACAATTTGATTGCAGATGCACTTTCCTGTGTATAGAAATTATATTATTTCATGAACTCTTTGTATAATTCATAAGAGTTTTCTTATGTAATTTTATTTTACTTCATGTATAATTTACATATTGTACAAAGAAAGCTTTATTTCATAAATCTTTCTTTTACTTTATGGGGTGTGTGTTACGTATATGTAATTTAATTACTCGTGTGTTAGTTTTATATTCTGTTTGATTTCATTTTTGTTTCATTACATTTTATTATAATGATAATTTTCACTGGATTTGACTATTTTTCACAAACTTCACTTGACCTGATGAGAACGTAACGGTTGCTTTATCACTATTTTTAACTCACCTTGGTTGAGACGTTTGTAAACACTGAATGAAAACGATTCGCTATTACCAAGGTCATGTTCTGCCCACGTGTTAGCTGAGTTGTAAAGAGCCTTTTTTTCAATTTATTTCCAGTGTGGGAATCTGATTCTTAGATAGGGCTATTCTAGCGTAATTGCAAATTGTCATTGTTTTACTCCGCAGTTTGATGATTAAGTGATAATGTGACACATCACGAGTGTCGAAATGAAATTTTACTTGGGTTTATTACTCACATCTCAGTGAAATTTGGTCAGTCGTATCATACACCTTTAAGAGCTCAAGGTGTTTGTTTTTATTGTTGATGCCAGTTTGTTCTGAAATTTATCTAATTTTTGGGATTTAATAATTCATATCTCTGGAAACAAAACAAGTGCTTTTCTTGAGGAAAATTCTGGAACAAAGACATTTAGTGGAAATTTATTCTGGGATTCTAAACAAAACATTATAAATTGTGTTTCAACAAGGAACTGTTGCCATCAGTACAACGACCTCATCTGACGCCATCGCCTTCCATATTGGAACTTCATCGAGATTCGAACCTGGATTCAATTAGAACTGTTTAGTGATAGGACTTATATTTTCAATTCTAGGATTAACGTTTGGATTATATTCACAAACTGTAAGTCCTATTTGATATCTTTACCTTGTTTTCTAGGGAAATAAATGATTTTCTTAAAATTTACAAAGCTTGTTGACTTCATTCTTTTCTTTTGTTACTTTTGTACGAGCCTACACGTAACATATTAATGAGACCACATCGACTCGTCAGCTGTTGCGCACCGCTAGCATCATGGACAGAAATGCATATCGCAAGCTGATGCATGAGGTAATGTTGATAATGTTGTTTGCACGCTCAGATAATTGTTTTGATATTTGAGAGTAAATTTAAACATTCATATTTAGTGTAACAAGTCGTGTATACTTTTCCTGCCGATTGCCAAAAAATATTCAGTATTTTTCAGGTGCGGTCGATATGACTATTTTCATTGGTTTTGTCCACTATTTAGTGCAACTCTCCGCTCTGGATGTGTTTACTGAATCATAATTTTCAAACCTTAAACAGCATTTATCAATAATGTTTAATGATTTATCTGTACAAGTGTAGCTTAGCTATGGTTGACTTTGAAACCTTCAAATATTTGGGGAATGTTTTCACAAACTGGATTGTTAAACTTAGCTGTAGGACAAAGACAGGGTGCTGTAATCTCTGAGTTCTTAAATCTCATGTCCATTTTCGATTTGTCACAAATTTGCATATACTAGTTACAAATTTGCATATACTGCTTTTTACTGACAGTCACATGGAAATCAGAGATAGCCTTGGCCTTAGCATCTATAAGTTTAACTTGAACATGTCCCACAATATGTCCTAGAAAAGTTACATAAGGAAGGCAAAATTCACTTTTAGATAAATTGATTGTCAAAATTGCCTCAGTGAGTCTTTCAAAGAATTTCTGAATCGTGACTAGATTACTGTGCTCTATGAAATCGTTCTCCAGCAAATACTGAATTTCCCTTTCCAAGTGTTCCTGTTTGAGAGAGTTCATCCTGTATGGGTGTTGTTTCACAGGTTTTGAATCTACAATTCCAGCGTCATGAAACATGTTGTTTGTCCTCGCAGGAACATCTGGAAACAAGTGCTCATATATGAATAATAACTGTTTAAGTTCCATCATTTCGTGTCGTTGCAAATGTGAATGTTTCTGGTGCAGATGTTTCACAATTTCCGAATTCCGAGGATTTGTCGCTCCAAGAACAACAGAATCCGATTGAATTTCTTCACTTAAATCCTCAGTTTGTGGGACAGGTACAACTAAATTAATTGCATGATTGACCTGGCTATCTCTCTCAATATACTACTTTAGCATGAACCCAAAAGATTCTGGAACGGACTCCCTAACAGCAAACAAAAGTAAATGAATTCCTTCATCCAAGTCTTTGATCAAAGCAAAATGACCAAATGATATTCTTCAAAGTCTGATAAAATCTTTCTAAAGCCCATTGGCTCTCAGGGTGGTAAGCAAAGGATTTACATTGTTGAATACCTAATTCGTGCATAGCTTGCTGGAAAATTCCAGACATAACGTTTGACCCTTGATTCGATTCGACAGATTTGAGAAGGTACAATTGAGCACAAAAAAAAATCTTTATCAAAGCTTTTATTATAGTTTTAAAGCCTCACTCTACTCCCTGAATGAGAACATTCTCATTAGAACAGGACTTCTCAGAAAAAGGTAAAGTACCTGATAATAAAAGACTGAGAAGCTCCTGTATCCCTTAACGTTTTAATAGGGATAGGATTGGCCAAATCACCCAATAGTGATATAGAACACTTCGACATGAATGGCTCATAATTCTCCATAATAAAATCAGACTGTGGTTTTTGAGACCCAACAAATGTATTGTTTTCAATACATGACCGTGGCCATGACCTCTTAGAAAGAAGAACATTTGGGATAGGTCTATCTTGATTCTGATGCTTATATTTCAATTTAAAGCAATCAGAAATGACGTGTCCTTTTTTCTTACAATAGGTACACGTAGGAAGAGACAAGGATTTTGAATCAAGTTTATCAGAAGCTTGATTTTTAAAAGGTGTGCCAGACTGAGTTTTAGAAGGAGTCGTATTAGGCTGAGATACATTTTTACCAGTAGACTACTGAGTGAAAGCTTTACTTACAACAGGAACTTTATGAGTTAAGGAATACTTGTCAGCAGCAAGAGCAGCATTTTCCAAGGTTTCGACTTCAGGCTCTTCAAGATGAGTCCTAATGTCATTACGAACACAGTTCTTGAACTCTTCAAATAATACAAGTTGTCTGAGACTTTCATAATCATGTTCATCTTTCTCGGCTAAGCACCATCTCTTAAATAACTGCTCTTTTTCTCTTGCAAATTCAACATAAGTTTGTCCAGATTCATTTTTATAGTTGCTGAATTTTTACCTATAAGCCTCAGGGGCTGACGCATAACCGTTTAAGATGTATTCCTTAACCAAATTATAGTCAGAACTTTGCTGTAGTGACAGTGAAATGTAAATATCACGAGCTCTACCAGTAAGTACACATTGTAATAAGAGAGTCCAGTACTCCCATTCCCATTTCAAATTCTCAGCAACTTTCTCAACATAAGGAATATAGCTGTCTACTTCTTTTTCCAGAAAAGTGGGCACTAACTTGATATTTTTGAAAATGTCAAAAGTAGTGGAGTGTTTTCCATTTTCCAGCTCTTATTCTTTCATTTTAATTTGAAATTCCCTTTCATCTTTCTCTTTTTGCATCTGTATGTCTCTCTCCCTCTCTTCTAATTGAATTTGTTTATCTTTCTCCCTCTCCTGTCTCTCTCTCTCTCTCTCTCCCCTTTCTCAAATTGTAACTGCATCAGCCTTTCTGCTTTTTGTTTCTCAAATTGCATTTGCATTTCTTCTCTTCGTTCTTTAAATTGTAACTGCATTACATCCATTTCTTTTTCCATTTGTATCTTTTCTATCTGAAACTGAACCTGTCTTATCTCTAATTCCAACTTTTTTATCTGGACTTATATTTTCAAAATGTCCAAACACTCCTGGGAAAATTAAAAAGTTCTCTACTTTTGATGATATTGTGAAAAAATCATGTTGTTTTCAGTAAAGATTTCAAACAAAATGTGAAATAGTACTTGGGATTTAAAACTAGGGAAATCTGAATTTAAAAAAAAAAATTTTGAAGAATTTTAGCCAAAATTCATAGATCCCGAACACGAGAACCAAATTTTCTTTTGTTACGTGAAGGCTCGTCCAAAAGTAACAAAAGAAAAGAGTGAAGTCAACAAGCTTTGTAAATTTTAACAAAATAATTTATTTCCCTAGAATACAAAGTGAAAACGAGAAAACAGAACTTACGGTATTGCGAATTGTATCCCAAAATAATCCAATAATTACAGATACAAGTCATAATAATATAAAGTCCTAAATATAACTCAGTACAATTCCCGTAGATATCCCAAACTGAAGGCGCTGACGTGTCTGTTATAGCTTATGTAGTGCTAATGTGTCTTTTGTTGAATCACAGTAATGTAATTATATGTTTGAATATATTATAAATTCCAGTGAATGTCTTTATCCAAGAATTTTATCAGAGCACTTTTCTATTTCCAGAGAAAGTAATCACTTGAATTCAATAATTTGAAGAAAATCAAATTCAGCCCAAACTGGTCACAACATAATACAACTTGAAGGTGCTAGATGTTAAAGCACGAACTACCAATCCTCATAATTACAAGATTATATAGTTCTCTACTTGACATCAGGCCACAGTTAGCATTTTCTATTTAAAAAATCATTACCTAAAGGAAAATAACCATCTAGAATGATCTAATGAGCCTTGTTTACTTATAACACAATAACCTGTAAACTTTACTTAGGAAATTCCAAAAACCCGACCTAAATAAATATATTTACTCCTTGTTGTTTATCTGACCAATAATCCTGATATTAAGATCATGCACACAGAGAATAATTTAGCTATGTATTAGTTGTTGACATAAAATAAAATTATAGGATTTTTTGTACAAGATTTCACTTCTTCAATATAAAACATGGTGTAAATAAAGCCAGAATAGTCAAAGTTACAGGTCTTCACGTCTGCTGAGGTTGATGACCTTGGGGTTGACAAAGACAATGATACGTTAAAGATAGGGAAGATATGTCCAAAACAAACTCATCGACAATTGTTTCGGGCAATAGGATCTCGACACCCAATTTGGTTTTAGAGAAGCGAAGACAACTCTTCCGGAGTAAGTATTTCTGTAAAATGTAACTTATCCAGATTTTAGGTGTGATTCTTGTTATATCTGATTCTTTAGCAATTTCCCTACAATTTTTCCTTAGTGCAGTGTATTTTATTTCCAAACATGAATCAATGATAAATATTTGCAGGAAAATATACACAGAGCACAAGCATAACAATTATTTAAATTCTTTATATTTGTATAATTGTCATCTTAACGTTCGATTGTAACAATATTTTTTTTATATCGATTCTCTAATAACAGCAAAGATCAATGAATTAAATGCAACGTGTCACAGAAAAATGCATTTTCTTCAGCTGTAAAATGATTGTTTTACATTACATGTTCATCCAGTTAGGATCCTTTTAATAGTGTAGATTTTTTAATGTCATCATATTTATAAGCGTTTTCTGAATTTCGGAAAATTTAAAGTTTTGTTGGATATAAGAGTGCAATTACTTAAAGTTTCTCTTCAATTTCGTTTCCAAAAACAAGTTCCTGGTGACTTTTGATAGAAAAAATGTTCAAGGTGGTAATATTTTTTAAATTTTTTATCACATTAAAATAATACAAGAATCGAGCCTATCCGCTTTTTATATGTACTTAGCTTGCTGTTTCACATTTCATGGTTTGGGTGATCCGAGAAAACTCTTCCTGCGCCATCAGATGCTAGTCAACCTTATAATACAATTTGCAAATTGGCATTTTTATTCGGATGAGTCCAATGAAGAGATTCATTTGGTTATTTTTGTTGTTTTTTCTCTGCTAATCAACACTTAATGGTCTTATAATACCTCAATAAGAGGAAGCTCGAGGTTTCCTGTCAGTGATCGGAAAACCACCTCTGAAAAACAACAATATCGTCCATTCATATACAGGTACATTTGCCACCAAACAACAATATACGCACATGACAAAACATCGTGGCGTTCATTGCGGTAATTAGAACAATATGATTTATTCTTTGGCGAAGCATTTCTGCATTTCTTTTTCAAGCACTAGTAGCATCTGATCGCTTTTAGCATGGTCATTTTCTCACTGTCGTACTTTAGCGGGTGACTGAATTTTCCTTCCTTTTCCGGTTATTTTCCAATTTTATCCTGCATCAATCCATCGAAGTATTTCCTACATGGAATTTGACATAAAGGAGCACCAGGCGTTCGGATTAGTTGTCCGTGGAATGCTCCCAACCATTACAGCATTATATACAAGATGTCTCGGATAAATCAAATTTAGAGTAAATTTTACGATATGATTACAGATGCTATGACATAAGATTCAATATGTCAGGGTCTGCTTGTTTCTCAAAGAAACTTTCGTTATTTGATTATTACGAGACATTGCCCTTTGCTTAGAAACATAACTACCATGAAGTGGACAACACTAAGGTTTCACTAAATGATGATCCTGATCCTGTGATAAATGTCTGTCTCCACGTTGAAGAGGAAAACCAATTACTGTATGGAAATAATCCATATACATAGCTCATAACATCTCACAACATGATGCTATGTTCCCACCCCACTTCCGGATTTTACGCGTCTAGTGGTTTAGTTGCTGTCTCGTGTTTAACGCCATTCCTCAGCGCAAGAGAGGCTATACATAGCGACCAGTATAACTGGCAGAGTAAGAACCCGAGTAAGAAACAGCGACCTACGGATATCTAATTAGGTGCCCACTTCTAATGGATTAGTAAAAACTAAACACTCAACATTTGTAAACAAATACACTGGTTCGTTTTCCTTAATCCATACAACTTTAAGAGCCAAACAATAATTCCTAAATTTTAAATTGAACTCCGTATTAATTTATATCAATTAAGTGAGCTATAATAAGAATATCTGAGAAATTATTGACCCTGTTGCATAAAATGAAATTAATGTTTCATTTTCGTGACACATTTACAAAATTTTTACTCTTAAATGGTATTACTTTTTAAAAGTTCCTAATTATATTAACTCTTTCATACATACCACTTAGTTATGTCTGATACACGAACTATAATGTCTCAGCCAAACACGCGACACTATTATCTCTGTCTCTCACATTGGCAGAAGCATTAGACATTTGCATTAATTTTTTTTTTTCCGCTATCGCCTATATTGTAATAAATGTAATGATGTAATGAGCACATACAATTCTCAAGACGACAGACAACCCTTGCAGATGAAACAGACCCAGTTCTCATGCTGTAGGCTCAAGTATATTTCCGGAATTGGGTTTATATTCCAGAACTAATCTGAATCGCACTGAGCAAACATGGCAGACATCATATTAATTGCTGTACAATGATCTACTTTACTGCACTTTTATATTTGTTTAAGATTCAGTACTTAAAAAAGTTCCATGCCCCTAATAAAAAGTTACTTCTCTTTTCTAACTATCGCTGTCTTAATAAACTGCAAATCATATTGTCAAATTTTCAGACAAACTTATTTTCAAATATTTCATAATTATATATATATCATACAATTGTAATATTGACCTACAATATCGTGAAAAGGAGACATAAAGGGAGAAGACTATTACTCAGTGAAAAACTCCTATGAAAATCATAAATCATATAATTCCTGCTTCTAATAATCGAGAGTCAAGAGGAGACAAATATAAAAGTCTGATATGGCGATACAGGTAACTACAGCATTGATATTTAATCACGAGGTCGTAAAATCACAACACATAATATTTTCGACACGGAGAGGACTTCGAAAGTAATCAGCTGCACTATTCTATTTTCTAAAATGATCTATGTTTACTTTGTGCTTTTACGATTGCCTACAAAGATTCAAAATGTTATCTGAGTATAGTTTTATGTCATTGTACGAATGTACTGCTGATAATTTCACTTTTCTTTAATATCCTCCCTTGTGAACGATAATTCACTTAATGAACCACACACGTCTGTGAAAATGTCGACTCTAAGGAAGGATAGCTAGTATGCTTCTCATCGCTTTATCATTTAAACGCTATGCTCTAACTACCGTTGTACATTAGCGAGTAATGAGATTAACTAATCCAATATGGTTAAGGTTATTGAAGTATGTAGTTTTCGACACAAAATATCTGGTTTGGTTGGGCATAGCTCATTGCAAGATATTAAGCCTTGCAGGCTTAATGTGTGTGAGCATGCGCTTTGAGAATTTGAACGATATCCATGGGATGAAACTAAGGGTGCCTGAAACCCGATATATCTTCAAAATTCTTGAGATTATAACGCAATAACTATATATGCAGTTGTAGTGCACGAAAAGGTGAATACTTGTACATTAACAATATCTACCCCGGTCAAACATGCAAGTCATCATGAGCCCACGTTGTTTTCCTAACTCTTTCGTGTATGGACAATGCGTTATGTATTTGTAAACGTAAAGATCCCTATATATAGTTGCAGGAAGCGAAAGGATTACTACACAGGAGTGACTTTCCAATTGTCCTTCTGGCTATTCCCCATCCTGGGTAAATATAGCCTGAGTTGTACATCATCTCCATATCATAGACGTACATCCAATTTTCACCCCATGGTGTTTCTTAACCCAATGAGACATGATTCCTGTCTCGTAATATGATATATATTGACATTTTAAATTCTATGTATTTTAGTTCTGTAATTTTATTTTTCTAAAGCTTGAAATTATCAAAAGACATGTGTATACAAGATTGGAGTAGGTGTGATATTTCGAGTGTGGGTGTTGTCCCTAGAGCATAACTTAGAAACTCTTGGTGGAATACACTATATGCATACTTAATTTACATAACAAGACAACATCAGTTACAGCTGACATTTGCCACTATACATGCCTGATGGCAGCCACGCCATCCTCTTGACAGAATTACAATTATTAGCGGCTGTGGTCAATATGTCCAGTCTGGAATATTTATCGCTCCTGATGAATGGGTCTATATATTTCTTGTAAGTGCTATGACATCTCCTGGAAAATATTTCGATCTTGCTATCGTCAAAAATGGTGCTTGGAAACAACCCATTTATGCTGATGCCAGAGGTTTTCAGAGTTATTATTCTGGAAGCATTACTGTGCCTGTGGAAGTCAATAAGGGCGAAGAAGTAAGGGTACGAGCACAAGCGGGAGACATCAATATTCATGGAAATTCTTATACAACCTTCACAGGCTGGCTTACCAGCACAAATGAAAATCCTAAATATATCTCTAAATAAAGAGCTTGTATAATGACTTTTCTTTTCATTTTCTAAACGCAAGAGATAAAATAACAGTCTACATGAAACCTGAGATTGACCGGCAGACTAGTCAGAGAAATATCGAAGTAAGATTTGGCAAGCGATATATATGTACTCTTAAAAATAAAAACTTAAATATCAACTCCAAGGTAAGCAGAAGCTTATATCAAATCATCTAAACTAAACTATTAAGTGCAAAAATAGCAAATAAATAACAATACTTTCTAGTATATGTTGGATCTCTTACTGGGCGCATGTTTCTAGGTTTTTGTACTTCTACGCGTTCGACAGCATTAGCACAAAGACACCTACCTGCAGTTATGCACATTCCTCCTTAATAGCCAATGGCATTTATCCTGTCAGCATCAATATAAAAAATCTCAGATTTTGATTGCCTTAGGTATTTGTCTAAGACCTCGTAGACAGTTGTGATTATAGTTGGTGGAGGGGCGGGAGGGTGATACTACACACTTAAAACATTCTATAGTATGGATTCCATATCTGATTGAGCTTTGGTTATTAGTATTTTGTAACCCAAATCTTTTATATGGGTTCCTTTTATTTCTGTAATCATTCTGAAGCGAGACATCTCTGATGAAATGAGATAAGACACGCACAGCCAGGATATCAAGAATAGTATTAGTTGTAAAAACAAAACAAAACACAAGCGACATTTTTCATCCTAAATTATACATAATGATATGCAAAGGAAGTAATAAGACATGATAAAACTCCTCTATTATTCAGGTAAATATAAGTTCACTGATCTTATATGAGGTTCTCTCAATACATATGCAAATAGCTATTTACAAGCTTTATCACTCCATGATACGTGCACTGCATAGTACATGGCATTCTGATAAGTCGATGCCCAACGTTCCATTGGACGATAACTTTATTACTAAAACAGCCTAAGTATATAACAGTAAAGTTTTCATACAGTAACGAAGTTGGGCATCGTAGACAAATTTTCGAATAGGTTGAACTCCAACAGAAAAGACAGACAAGAATATCGCAAACGACACACAATACACCTATCTTGTGACCTCTTCCCCTATCCACGACGTTGGCTTTTAAGCAAGATACTTGACTGAATTTACAAAAGGTTCGGAGCTTAGTAAAGTTTCATTAAAATCTCAGTAGGGATTAGAAAGCGTCAGTTAATCATTCTTACAGGGAGCAATGTTCATAACTAACAACTTTAATCATATAAGCATTTGCTTTTTGTCGTTTCCATTAAGTTGAAAATAGTATATCCGTTTCCATGGAGAGAGCCGGATCTTTGGGACCTTCTTACCCAGACGTATCCGCCTTTGTTTGCTTCCAACACCACAGTCACGCTTGATATTTATGCAGTTATAGTTACGTAAAGGCTTCGCATTACAGCACGATCTCTGGTCAATTGTACATACAGTGTCTGCCTTGTTAAAACCATGGCACTCACATGTAATTCATAAAGTCCACTGTAATGTGCGATGAAGATCCCAGTGTGGGCGTAATATGCGCCACCAATGTTGATTATGACTGTCAAATAGAACGGTCCATCTGATGTTTCTCTTATTATCACATTTGGGCTTATTGTTTACATGTTTAATAATTCGTAAATAATGCGATGATAAGTATAAGCATTATAGAAGGAGATCGTCACGGGATTATAGTTTGCTTTACACCAACAAATCTGAAAATAACCTATTTTAGATCTACATTAGTATTAAATTAGATGTCTTTAAGAATATTGCAGGCATATTTTCAGTTTTCTATAGCTAGCAAGAAACAACAAATCGAATTCAATATAGCAACCAACACAATATTCTACATGCAATCAAATGTTATGATAGAAGACAGAACAAAAATTCTATAAAATACCACTGTGTAGATATCTCACTACATCAATCTAGCATCGGGTAACCTGTTTATATCAACATAGTATGCTATCATCAACATGATATGTGATAGCCTAAAGCTGGTATGCCCAATTGTTTCCTAGGTGTGGGCTGGATAAACCATTTTTAAAGCAGCTCCCTATAATGTAAATAAGCCTACAAAACCAGGTCACATGCCTGATCAGGCCCACAGTAGTAATTTGCACATCCCTGTATATGAATATATGTTATTAGCAAAGCGGAAAATATTGCATACGGGGACGAAGTTTTCATTACATGCTTTATACGACTATATGAATTTGCCATAAAACAGAAGATTTGTCTCTGTGTGTGTGTGTGTGTGTGTGTGTGTGTGTGTGATTCAGAATTTTAACGTAGCTTTAACAATCTTTTAGTCATATCGCTACGATGTCTGCAGTGTGACAGTTTATAGTGATGTCTAGCACTGTGGCATCATGCTGCAGACATGTTTCATGATGTCCCACCCAGTCACATTATCCTGACACCAGACCGACCAGTCCTAACACAAACCTCTTAATGCTGAGCGCCAAGCGAGGCAGCTGTTAGTACCATTTTAAAGTCTTTGGTATGACTCGGCCGGGTTCGAACTCACGACCTCTCTCATCCGAGGCGGACGCTCTAACCACTAGTCCACCGGAGCGGTTAACAGAAGATTTGAATTGGATAACTAAGGAGACAAGCACTTGCGTGATCTGTGAACTCTAAGATTTTACAGATCATTGCACAGTCCAATTACAAATGAAAATATGTTATTTTTAAGGTAGGTCGTCTTGCTCAAAAATCCAACAGAATATTGATAAAAGATCTGAAATAGGAAATCAAGTTTAATTAGAAGTACTATGGAAGAAAGGACACAGAAAAATTGAAACAAAAAACCTTAATTGTTTCGACTTGGCGTCCAGTTGTTAAACCGTTTCTATTTGTTGAAGATGTGATTTCAGAGATATAATTAATCAGTCCATTCTTTTCTCACCTATCACATCTCCTTTTGTGATAATTCTACTGATAATTTGGTTACTAACAATCTCAGACGTATGAACATACGGCTTGTCATCACCATTTGACCAAGACGATACTTTCTCATCATTTTGATTTGGCTTATTAAATTCGTGATGAAGGTCAAATGGAGTTGCTCGAACTTTTCTTTGAGGTTCAACAATTTATTTCGTAACATGCTGTTTCATCTTTAACAAGCTGTAGTTCATACTTAAGAACGTCTAATTTGTTGTTTACATTACTCGAAGAAACATCGACTTCAAGTTGAGCAAGACATTATGTCAGCTTATGGAAAATACGGTGAAAAAATTGATGACCATCATATTCTAATTATGTTGGCAAAGATATAACAACGGCTATGTGAAGAGCACGTTAAGACATCAACAAACGCAGGAAACTTTTCATTCTTAGAGACTCTGAAAAAGTTGATAGTTGCAAGCAATCGTACAGTATGCTATATATGATATCCGAAGCGATCAGATATAGACCTTATGCAACTTATATTTAACCACTATTGTTGGGTACAATAGGGCTGTCCCGGATCTGACCTTGTACGCACATCAATCGTTAATTAATGCATTGTAGAGTAGTGAATCCAAGCAAGCGCTCGATTTGAGAATGTAAATCTTGCAGAAAATGTTTGTCATCACAGAACACATGTTTAGGTAATCCAAATTCATACAGGGACTGGAACTTTTTAGGCAGAAAACCAGGAATTTATGTAAAACGGTTGGACGAAAATACACATGCAAAAAGTGATTCGACTAGATATGTCTTGAAGATGGGCATCTTTAGCTACCGGGACAGTTTTTAATGGCAGGGACCCTTTTTCAACAACGAGACACTTTTTGTCATAAAAGGACATGATACTGCTAGTAACATTTAGAATGTAATCATTCTGTAAGAAAAACTAGATAAAATGCATTGATATGTTTTCACTACATTTAATAAACAGAGACAAAATAAGTGATACAAATTAAAAAATGATAGTTTCAAGATGATCTGCAGTGAGTTAGAAGGAAGTGTTGTTGATGTTCAGAGGAGAGACGAAAGAAGGGCAACAAGGGCAGCAAGGGAAAAAGGGCCCCTCTATTTCTGTCAAGCTATGATGACAATGATAATGTTGCTGCTGTTTCCAAAATCGCGATTATTTCCTTACCATCGTCATCAAAAAAAAATTGTATTTTAAATGAGGAAGATGTTTTATACTGAACTCGGAATAATTCAACTGACACAATCAGAAGAAAAATATTTATTGTTGATTATGATTTGGAAAGTTTGAAAATGATACATTTGCATTTGTAGATGCTTTAAGAACACTTAGAAGTGTAAACACATAAAATATGTGTTCTTTCAATACATGTAATGTACAAATATCAATAATCAGCCGTGAAAAGGACAAAATGTTACCAGAGTGTCATTAGAAGAAATATATTAACAGATATTTGCTTAAATGAAGATAATATCAGGGAAATATTTCTGTATTAGAAAATGATATGGCTGGCACAATCGAGAGGGAAATCCTTTTTCAATTCAAAATATGACGGGTGTGCACTGGACCACTGTTCGTATTGTGGTAACATTAAGTACACAATGATTACAGCATTAGACTTCATGCTAAACAGAATATCTCATGAATCTATATTAAAACAAACTTTGTTTTACATTTCGGATTTATGCATGTACATTTTGCTGAATTTACAAAGGCTTCTGCTTATAGCTTCCAGAAAAGAAAAAAAAAGATTAAAAAATCATCTGTCACAACTAGCTTGCAACTGTGCGTGTGTTAAAATGAGCCTTATAATTACTACATAGAAAAAGCAGAATACATTATTGACCAATTGAGTTGCGACACTTAAATTATATTTAAAAATGTACAAGAACCTGACCACATCACAAAAACTCATTTTGTTCCGCCCACCCCCACCGCCCACAAAAAAAAAAATAAAAGATGAAGGGCATTCTGCATGATAGGTAGAACAAATGAAAATAAGAATACTAAATTTAAGTAGACAACAGTTTCAAGCATAGAAAATGTAGCACTGTTCCTGTGTTATTTAATTTTATTGACCGTATATCATTAGCGAAAGGGCTTGTTCCTGCTTTTTAATCCAAATAACATTACTCTAGTACATTGTATAATTCAAGATGGCTAAGCTTATATTCAAAACAAACATATCAACAGCACCTGCAAAGAAACTGTTTTATCCGGGTCCGTCTGTCTGTCTGTCTGACTTGTGTTCTTTCTCTTGCATGCAACAGCTACCAAACCTAAGGTGACATTAAATTTTCTATTCATAAGCAGAGTATTGTGTTACTTATAATGTGAGGACACTTAAAGCTGCATATAGGAGTGTGATTCAACAATGATATAACACCTTGTCATTGCCGCATCACATTATACACACAATCTACATACGTGAACAACAAAGTGGACATGAAATTCCTGATGAGTTTAATTTTAGTGTATATATTAATACATAAATCCGTTATACGTGTTGCGTCCCATAAATTCTTTTAGGAGCAATTCATCTTGGTTGTAAAATATGATTTGTATACAGCTCCCCAACTTTATTAACCAAGATGATTAGCGCTTTAAGGTTTCAAGGGACACAACTCGTATGAAACTTTTCCAGAATTTTCCGAATAACATGAGTCTGCGCACTCACACATCGAAAACATTTACAAGTCCAGTCCTAATTCTGCAGCATTGTAGAAGCCTTTCCATTTCTGAAAATATAAAGAATTAATCAAATGTTATTTTTTTAAGACTGTGAAAATGATATTTTTTCCAATATACGTTCTAAGTGTAGTATACTGTTAGCTTTTATGATTTAGTACCCGGTAAGAGCCATAATACGTCGGTTCCTGACTATAGGCGTGCCATTTAAAGATTTGTTCATAGGAATGAGAGAAGAAGAAGAAGAAGAAGAAGAAGAGGTAAAGAAGAAATGAAATAGGCGTACATAAAGGAGACATATATCCTACATAGACAAAACTAGTTCCAAAAGTGACAACGCCACTGTGGTGATATAAATTTCCTGTCACCAAAACATATTAATATCTCGTTATGAAATATATAATAAATAACTGCTTTGTCAAACCGTGATATAATTTACTAGCGTGACATCACCATCATTGTTTTCTTGTTACATTCTGCAGCCAAAATAGCATTTTCACTATTCTGAAGTATCTAGATTTTATTTGTTTTGTAATAACTACGTAACAAAACAATAATAGGCCTTTCGGGTGGTGATTAGGAAGGTTTGTGAATTATCAGACCTATCATGTTGAACACTGTCGATATGACATTAGCAGAATCATAAAATGTATATCACTTTAAACATGGTCAATGATTTTTATGCTTGTCCATGTACTACATATTATGATTGAACATTAGTGCGCCGAACAATTCACTAAACGCCATTGTCTTGCTGTCTCTACCAAAGATTTGCTTTCATCTCCAAAGTAGAAAAATACCATTAATTATGCGATGCAAATGTCCTGAAAATTGGACGAGAAAATTGCTTAGGTTATACAGAATTGAAAATGTACATACTATATAGTACCAGCTGCATATGTGGCCCAATTGAATTCTTTCCGACCCTACGTCCAAACTAAACACGTGAATAAATGTAAGACTTACCACCTACGTGGATAATAACATCTGTTAGCAGGTTATTGAAATATTATGTATGTAACACACATAATATTATGAGTATGTCGCAATGTTCTCCACGATAAATACAACATCAATTCTTCACTTATAACTGGCAGTTGAGTGAATCAATCTCAGATAATTCTAAATGAATTATCACAATAATATAAGTACAGAATGTTCCGAATGAATTGCATTAGTCTTGTAGGTTATTGTGTTCCAACAGTCTTACATTTCTTGATGTACCACAATGGTACAATCCAGAATGTCTTTGAATGAGTTCTCAATGATCCAAAAGTAGTGATTTTAGTCAACAGAAGTAATGAGCACTTTGTCATTCGAATTAATAATTTAAATAATTCCTCTCCAATTGTTATCTGTACACTACTGTAAGTGATTCCAACGAATGATCATAAAATAGGAATGAATAATTTATTTATCAAAACCAATATATACAAAACTCACATTACACAATATAAAATTCAAGTAAACATCTTTTTTACTTCTTAGAATTATAAAAAATTCAGGTAGGCAGTCATTCCACAACCCACAATTACGGACAATCTCTCTCTCTCTCTCTCTCTCTCTCTCTCTCTCTCTCTCTCTCTCTTGACCATCGTAGCAGGATACGGGCTAAAATCTATGAAATGGCAAACGTAGAGGATTTTCCGACAATATCTCTGGACTTATGAATGATGGTAAAAGTTAAGTCAAACCGACCAAAGCATGGGAGAAAGAGAGAGACAGACAGACAGACAGACAGAGACAGAGTTTTAAAGTCAAACCGACGAGAGAGAGAGAGAGAGAGAGAGAGAGAGAGAGAGAGAGGGTCGGTTGTACTGTTGCTAAAACAGAATAATGACTTAGATCAACTGTAAATATATTCAAATATTTTAATTACCTCTTGTTGGTTCGTCAGTAGGCTTAGTTTCTATTCCACATTAATCTCCATGCGCCGGTATTTGAATGGTGTAGCTATCCATGTGTTGCTACTGCTCTACTTTTATCATTACAACCATCTTTCATGTTTAAATCATAAGTGTGTATTATATTGATTTAATCAATGTGGAGAAAAATAGAAACCAAGAAAAGAAAACAATCAACTTATCAATATGCAGAGGTGATTGTAAATAGCCACTACGGCAGAGAACTACATTTTGTAGCGGACACACTAGGGGATGTGAGGAGTTCATTCATTAGGTCAATACACTGCTGCCTGTAGTAAATCTGATCTCCGTTCAAAGGTCAAATATATGTATTTGTATGTGATATAAATAAAATATATGTACAGTATGTACGCTGTATCAATGATATACCACTCGTTGTATAAATTTTTCATTAAAAGGAAACTCAGCAAGCTTCGTTTCCTTTTAATGAAAAATTTATACATCTCGTGGTATATCATTGATACAGCGTACATACTATACATATATTCTATATATATATATATATATATATATATATATATATATATATATATATATATATATCAAACACTTTAACACAACAGTAACTGAAGTCAACGGACTAGGACAGACCGAGAAGCAATCTAGATGCGCCGAAGAAATTCACTAAATGCCAGTGTCGTGCTATTTCTACCAAAGATTTGCATTTATCCCCATGGAAGAAAAATATAATAGCAATTGCTTGAGTACCTTTAAGTATGAGATGAAAATGACCTGAAAATTGGACGAGAAAATTGCTTAGGTTATACAGAATTGAAAGTGTATATACTATATAGTACCAGCTGCATATGTGGCCCAATGGACGTCTGTCTGACCCTATGTCCAAACTAAACTCGTGAATAAAGTAAGACTTAATACGTACCTGAATAATAACATTTGTTAGCAGGTTATTGTAGTGTCAAGTATGCAATACACATAATATTACGAGTATGGCACAATGTTCTCCAGAATAAAATACAACATCGATTCTTTCCTTATACTTGGCAGTTGAGTGAATTAATCTCAAATAATCCTAAATGAATTATCACAATAATATAAGTATAGAATGTTCCGAATGAGTTGTATTACTCTTGTAGATTATGGTGTACCAACAGTCTTAAATTTATTGATGTGCCACAATGGTACAATCCCTAATGTCTTTGAATAATCCAAAAGTACTGATAAAAGTCAATAAAAGTTATGAGCAATTTGTAATTATAATGATCAATTTAAATACTTCCTCTAAAATTATTATCTGAACGAAACTATAAGAGATTCCAACGACTGATCATAAAATAGGAATGAATAATGTATTATCAACACCTATATATACAGATCTCACATGACAATATAAAATTCAAGTAAACATTGTGTTTACTTCTTAGAATCATGAAAAAATTCAGGTAGGTATTCATTCCACAACCCACAATCACGGACAAAACTTAAGCACTCCCCCACTCTTTCTCTCTTTCTCCCTCTCTCTCTCTCTCGTACAAATGTAACAGAAGAAAAGAGTGAAGTCAACAAGCTTTGTATATTTTAACAATAGATAAACAGAATTACTGGAAAAAGAATTTTGAATCCCTGCAATAATCATTACAATAAAATGTAATGAAACAAAAACAAAATAAAAAAGAATTTTAAAACTAACACACAAGCAATTTCGGTGATTAATACTATAAAAAGCATGTTGTACAAAGGTATGAACTTTTCTTATGGAAGAGAACTGTGCAAAGATTATTTAAAATACAACAATAGTTTCATGGTGGACAAAGGTTTTAGATTACCATCTTTTCTTAGCACAAACACGATATAACGGTATATCATTCATGAAAAAGTGCAACAGTTGTGGTCAGGGTGGGGTAATGCTTATAACATTTGTACAGAAGTTACCTATCTTACAGCATACATATAACTTCCAGATTCTAGGTCATGCTAATCTCTAGTCTTTATTCTTCCCTAAGATGCTATGTTTATCATTACATTAGACAAAGACTCTGAATTGATTGAAAGTTGTAACTCTTATTACTAGCTCGAAAATATTTGTCCAGCATTATGCAATGGTTACTGAATCAATGGATGCGTCTGTTAATATTACATATAAAACAATGTACTTGATGATTCTATTGACAGCAATTATGATGGACCATAATTAGTTTAAATGGAATCTTACTATTGTGAAGATGTAGACAGAGGGTATATTCGGTTAACATTTTCAACTGAGTGGTAGATAAGATTATGACTACTGTTATTTCACTATTTTGTTTTTCTTCTCCAAAAGTCCATAAATTGAGGTAAATGTTTACTGAGAAAACATAGCATTATTTCCTGAACAAAAAAAGACAAAACACAGCAACACCAGTTTTATGAATTTATTGTTCTACAGTGCCGTTGTATATGGGTTAATTTAAGAAGGACATATGGTAACATGTATGGTATAGCTTATGAATAAAGCAGCGCTCAAAAGCGAATACACTTGCAATTAAAAAGAAAAGAGGAAGGACATCACATACAATAACCTATTAAGCTTATAATGTTTCAAATTTAGTTAATTTCTTTAAAAGGGCCTCATTGCATGATTGTATATTGTGTAATAAATTGTGGAGTAATGAGATTTGCACTAGACGTGAGAGAATAGTTCTTTAACAATGTTAGCATCGTCTGCCCAACATTGTTAGTTAATTAGACTTAAGAATGAAATGGCTGTTTCAAGATGACAAAGCATTTGTCGTAGATCCCGGTGATAAACTTTTCACAGTAATGGAAATTTATCACTTTCTTTATCTTGCTTGATAATCACTAGATCTTGCCTGAGTATGACTTTGAGAGTTTACGTCATCATTTTAGCTGAGTTGTATAGTACAGGATCTATAAACAGATGCTTTCTTATGTTTTGACAATTGCTAATAATAATGATAATAACAAGACTTGATGACGAATTTCTGTTAATTTCTTATTGGCTGGTGGGGTTTAGGCGGTTTTAAAAGAATTATGTATTTTTCCATTGGTCGGACGAGGTCCCAGAAATGGTAATTGTATGATGGCATATGTAAATGACTTCCATTTTCCACATTAAGCTCTTAATTTATTAACGGATTTCCACGAAATGTATAACAGCGTAATACATATTAAATTTCAATCATATTTGTCATGCGTCTCGCTATTGTTGAGACCTCGGCTGATATTGGGTGACCGCATTCTACATCATTGTTTTGCAATGTTACTGCATCTGGCTCTCAGAGCAGACACATTTGTTTCTGCACAATAGATCCGTTACTTGCAACTCCATTTCATAAAAATAGTAGACATCTTGATTTTGATACAACTTTATCATAGTCTGATTGTCTACATTGCCAAGTTAGGTTTTCAGCATGCTACATTATCTTTTAGAGGATATATGGCCCCTGTTTATTAGACTCGCCTACTTTCTTTTCTTACATAACTCTATCAATTCATATCGAACTTCAATCGAATTTGATATACATTTATCTCTTTGCAACATCAACACATCGAATCCTCTCAGCGGTCGAGATCGCATCAGTCTTGGAAATCTCGACAGGGATCTCCAAAAATAACAGCTAATATCTATTTTTACATACATCTCCATCAGACTAATAGCAATCGTGAATATCTCTTCCACTTTGCACGGTAAAACACTTGACTTCATTGTTACCTTCTTCCAGATATCATATCTACATTTCCTCTCGCCTACTCAAACTATCGCTTTACTTGGACAGATGTGCTAATGGGACTCTAGCATTCCTTTTGTTCAATGTACAATCTCGAATTCGGTGTTGTAAAATACGTATACAAGATTTTCCTTATTTTAATCGCGAATTTGAAGCGTGAACCTCTTTATTATTTCCTAAGGGCTAAAACAGCCCTATGGTCAACTGTCAGTTAGGTACGTGAATTTGTCTTTTCGTTCTCAGGAAGTATGTACTTGTTTATAGAGTAGATATCTCGATACATTTTAAGCTATAATCCAGATTCTAATTTCATTACTTTGTAAGGACGATTCCAGAGGCCAATGTTAGTTAAATATATTTATATGTTGGTGCTTTTTGTGCATTCCCATCCAGAGCATTTATGGTTATATTGTGGGGATCTCAGTAGTGTCCAAGATATGACCCCACTGGGTAAGAAAAAATGCCAAGTCAGTGACAGTTGCATGCATACATTTGTCGTTTCTTGCAAATTAGGTGTATTTATAATTAAATGGTGTTGATCTCTATGTTTCCAGTTATGATCCAGGCATAAGTACAAGTGAATAGGGATAGATCACACAGACGATATCATTAGATTTTATACATTTGTATTTTCACACCCAGAATAATATATATATATATATATATATATATATATATATATATATATATATATATATATATATATATATATACAGACAGACAGACGGTGGGAATCTTAATGTTGTCTATGCCATGACCCAAAGGCTAAAATCCTTTCGGTAGAGAAAGACCCAGGGACGTCACCATAGGGATCCAGTCGGACGTATATTACGACTTGGGTCATCTGCCAATTCTAAGACGTGTGCAATATACAACACAGAGAGTTATTTGAAATGCATGTACAATACGTATCGATGTGGAAAGAGTTCAGAGAGATTGTTCACGTACGTATGCTACGATTTTATGTGCAATGTGCATTTTAACACTATTTTTCATGTGATATTTTGAAATGATATTGTGTATTTAACGCCATATTTCAGCACATGATGGGCTACACACGGAAGCCTGCTTTTGGTGGAGGAAGAACAAGAGAAGTCCTCGAGAAGAACCACCAAACCAGGTCACGCTATTGGCAAGCATTCACACATACCGACGTGGTCGAGCCGAGACTTGAAGTTACTCGAACAGAGGTGAGATGTGTCAGTGATCTGTAAAGGCGACAGCCTTCCACTCCCCGGCCACCCGGGGTTCCTAATTGTTAAATTAATGTATCCCAAATTCTCATGTGCTAAATGAGGAATACATTCGTCTTGCCTGGGTATATCGATTGCAGATTTTCATGTTTACATATGCGGATACGCAAAGTGCATGCTATGTCATAATGGTAAACACGTTTAATGGCCTAAAATTGTTTCTTCAAGTGTTAATAAACTAGCCAGATAGATCTCCTGTCACATCATAATTAACGTTCAAGCTCATGTGAAACGCAAAACAAGTTGGAAAGCTGAAAATCTGAGAGGTCCGCACAGATAGACACCAACTCGAGTTTGTACGAGACACGGTTAAATAAAACTATCACATACATCATATTTGAAAGTATCATTATGTTTTGATTGAAAAATATTCATGCGCAATTACCAGTCTTTGTTATTATCTTAATGCAAATGCAACTGCCATTGTTTTTAAACTTTGTAGCACACGTGTACGCATGCAATTTATCCTTTTAAAATTTCATTTAAACGCGAGTAGCCTGCAAATCTATCAGCGATACTCGCAATGTAAAATTGATGGATCGTTCGACATATGGTACAGAAGTAGGTTATCTCCATGGCAATGAGGTCTTGTTCATGACGTTTCCGTTTTACAGAAGAAATAAATGTAGGAAGATAAGATTGGGTATTCTGTATTTGATTTCTTACATAAATATAAATGTCGATAAGTCCAATCTTATAAATCAGACTCTAACAATGAACTGGATCATTTATCTCTGGGTGACAGGAGTTAATGAAACATATGAGAGAATGCAAGGAAAAAGATTTGACCTAATCATTGCAAAACATGGTGAAAATTAAGCCTGAATCATCAACGTCACAGGTCATCACATCTGCTCTATTTCAAATGACCTTGATAACGAAAATGACAACGATCTGCTAGGGAGTGGTAGGGATGAGATTTCCAACGGAAACTTTTCGATGCATGTTTCGGGTATTAAGACCACGTTAACCAGATGTATTTGAGTGCTGGGAAGACAAATACTCAGATATTTGGTGAGGTTATTCTTATTTCTTATTATTAAAGTAATTCCATAAAATTTAACCTTTTCTGTTTGCCGTGTCTTTCATTTAGAAACATACATCTATGATAAATATCTGCATGAAACTAAAATCGTACAAAAAAAAAAAAACCAAAGTAAATTACATAACTTCTTTTATATTTCTATAATTGTCATCTTAACATATGGCTGTAACAACAATACTTTTTTAATTTGGTATTTTCCTCACTTTTCCATCCATAATAGTGTATGGGGGCGATATACGTACAATGGGAAAATACATTACAAACACCCCGTGGGCCTGTATACAGACACAATTTATACGGACAAAAAGGTTGGGCCTATATACGAACAAGATTCATATTGGGTCTGTATACGGACAATAGGAATTGAACAGGTCGTGTGATGTCACGGTACTGGCAACAATGTTGCAAGTGGCTGACCTAAATACGTGCGGCTACCCTAGGTAGGGACAAATACAATAGAGACATAGACATTTACAACACAACCATAGATTGATGAACATCAATCTATCACACCTAAATTATGCAACAGACTAAAATAAATTTTAGACAAGAAAGAATAAATCTTTTGGAGGCATATGAAGTGGCCCTGAAAAGGGCCTTTGGGTTCTTCTTCTTCTATTTTCTCCAGTTCTTCCACCAGTTCCTCACTTTCCCAATGATTCCTTTCTTCTTCTTTTCCTCGTCTGCTGTCCAGTCAGGATGTTCCATTGCTCTCAACTTTTCCTGCATCTTTATCCAATTGTTATTCAGTCTGTCAAACTCCTCTTTCTTCTTTTTGTTTTCTTTTCCCTTTCTCTCTTTAGCCCATGTATCTTTAATCTTCTTCACTTCTTCGTTCAATACCTTTTTCATCATTTTTTCCGCTTTCTTTAACTGGTCTAAGCCCCATTTGACAAAAGACCACTCTGTCAAATTGAATATATCTTCCTCACTCTGATGACAACATCAAGGGCTTGCTTCATGGTGCCTACTCTTACATATTTAGGTTGGATGAAACCTCTTAACTTCTCAACTTCCTCCTCTATCATGCCTAGCACTTGATCCCTGGCTACTTTCAGGCTGGTAACATAGTCTAGGCTACCTGGAAATCTCTATTCCTGTTGAAGCCTTTCCAGCACATAGGCTCCATCCACCATCCAATGCCAACTGTGTTTTAACTCGGACGTGAAGGAAAACATTCCTTACACTCACTTCACAAATTATCTACTATCCACACAGACGGGAAGAGTAGAAAAACGCACACTATACTATCCACACAGATGGGAAGAGAAGAAAAACACACACTATGCTATTCACACAGAAGGGAAGAGAAGAAAAAAAAAGCACACTATATACACTATCCACATAAACAAACGAGAACGCATAAAACACACCATATATACTATCCACACAAACAAACGCGAATGCATAAAACACACCATATCTACTACCCACACAAACGTACGCGAACGCATAAAACACACCATATCTACTATCCACACGAACGCGAACGCATAAAACACACCATATCTACTATCCACACAAAAGTACGCGAACGCATAAAACACACCGTATATACTATCCACACAGACGGGAAGAGAAGAAGAAACACACCATATATACTATCAACACAAACGAACGCGAACGCATAAAACACACCATATCTACTATCCATACAGACGGGAAGAGAAGAAAAAACACCATATATACTATACACACAAACGTAAACGAACGCAAACACACACACACACACACACACACACACACACATACACACACACACACACACACACACACCAGTAAAGAAGCGAGTGTATATAGCTACACTACTACATATTCACACAAATTGGCAACATTAATAGTCTCTCTTTTCAAGAGATCTGGTTAGCCCTAAGAAGGGCTGTTTTTTAACTCCAACTGCACCTGGTTAATGCTGGCACCTCCCTGGTCGGGGACCACACACGCATCTCCTACTCCAATCTTGTTTCCAATTCAGTGTTGTTCTTGAGAGTGCAGAGGGTGCTTGAGTTGGTTCACTATCCCAATCTTCCGTCTCTGGGATAGTGAAGGCTTCCCTCCTTCTCCTATACCACACCCGTGGATGATGAAGTTGTGCTGGTAATGGTTGTGGTACTAGTAGAGGTTGTGGTGGTGGTAGTGGTTGTGATGCTGGTTGTCGTGCTCGTACTGGCTGTACACAGTACACACAGGACTTAGAATGAGGTGAGGCAGGATCCTTTCCTCCTTCTCTTTCTTCTTTTTCCTCTTCACTTCATCCTCTTTTATTCTGGCATCCTCCTGTATTGCCTCTATAGCCAGCTGATCTAAAATGCGATTGGCATATTCAAGGTGCATTTAGAGTTCTAGAAGCTTGGCAATTCTATTATTCATCTTCGAAGTTAACAGGTCAACGATGGGTAGCTAGACTGACGATCGCTCCGATTTATATACTTGAAGCACGGACGTGAAGGAAAACATTCCCTGACACTAAAACGTACAATGTCCATATCACCAAAAAATATGGAATGCTCGGACCTAAAAGAAACACTCACGTTGACTTCTTTACTTACAACCACAGACACACAATATTGGACAAGACAGAGGAACGAATGTGGATTTTTACTGACAAAAGAAACGAAGTGCTTATAGACACACTTCTATTTTTTAACATAAACACACAAATTTTTGGCAATTGAATTAGCATCTCTTTTCTAGAGTGTTGGGGTAGCCCTGAAAAGGGCTGTTTTTGTTGACGGGGAGTGATGGCAATCTTTTCACTGTCTACGATTGTGTCCCCGTCTGGCGGCAGACTTTCCTACAGAATACGGTCTGCTTCTGCGGAAAGAGAAGGAGAACTCCTTGGTGTCTACTAGGCAGCCGACAAAACCTCTGTCTGGTTCCTGCTGCTGTTCTTGCTGCTGCTGTTGTTGTTGCTGTTCTCTCTGCTTCTGAAGTCTGTACTTCTCTGTCCATTCTTCTTGCTCTTTCTTGATTTCTTCTCTGAAGAGTTCTTCTATCAGGTCTTCGGTCACTTTTAACATCCTGACATTCTCTATCTCTTCAGGCTTTGGTATAAGGTTTTGCCTGACACGATGTAAATTCACGTAAGCTTCCTTCAGCTTGGCTAGTCTTGAAGGAATGTTCATAGCATGGATGGCCAGACTGGAGACTGACCCGCTTTATATGGTTCAAAAGCGGACGCGATAGAAAACATCCCTACTGGGGTTTTTCTTGGGTCGTAAAGGTATGATAGCTAATGTCATGGTGAGGGATAGAGAGAAGTCAAAGAGCATATATTCAGGTCATTTTTTTTGGGGGGGGGGAACAAACGACAGACACATGTTTTCAAAACACAGCTTTTTTTATTCAACAAACAACTAACCACTAACAATTAACAATAACATCAAACAATCTTTTTAGACAAGATTGACAACGTTGTGAAGTCAAGTTAGATTTCCACTGATGGAAGTCATTGGGCCATTGATGTACACTACGTTTCCTAGCTAAAGACAAAAGATAGCCATAATGGTCGCAGAACCATCGATTTACTTTCTATTCGTTTCTAGAAGAGTTACGATCAAAATAAGCCACTAAATGTTCTAAAGGATATCCAAGGCTGCGTTGACAAAGAAAATACACACAATATTGTCCACACACCATGGAATCTGTGTCTTGTAATTTCGCATTATTGAATCGTGTCGTCTGGGCATTTCTTCTCATAAAGTCGATGATGTCGTCTTCCAAAGGGGGTAATCCATACGAATCAAAATACTCCACACAATCCCCTTTAGGGAAGTAGACGGCGACCCAGTGGGTTCCTGGGAGATGATTGTCTTCCTTGTTCATGATGTAAGCTTGATGGTCTTGAGATTTGAGATGAGGTAGTTCATCTTTAGCGCACACAACAGGGTTCCAAGAAGCAGTATACAAACTGTTGTTCAAAAGGTAATAAAGTTAGCAGGTATCCATTTTTCTTGTTGATTTTTTACAGGTAATGATAAGTCATCAATTGAATTCTGACCTTTTGTTTGAAAATCTCTGACAAGTATCCGTTTCTTTGCTTCGTCTCCGCACTCTGGGCTAAGAGAGCTTCGATGCGATAGATCTCTAGAGTAGTCAATGGAGGTCAGGAATGATCACGCAAGCCTTTATACCACTCATGCAACACTGTTTCTTCCGAGATAAGACTCTAAGCATCGTCCAAATACTCGTCCAGTTTTTCTTCTTGGCTCAACATCAGACATTTATCGTGTTGAATTTGACTGGGATGATCGTTTTGACATCCATAGCAATCTTTCTTGGTCAATTCCGTAATCTTATCCGCCAGGTGGCAAAACAGGACACTAAATGTTGTTCTTGTTCTGGGCATCTGGACGTGACCACTATGTCCTCTTCGTCTTTGTCTTGGGGTTCTGCTCTCATGGTATCCTCCCATTCCATTCCCAAGGATTCCATACTGTTCAGAGAGAGATAAAAGTCTTCCATATCTTCTAATAGTCTAGAATGACTTCTCTCAAACTGTTGATTTCTATGGCATTATCGAACTCGGCATACAAGATAACGTTCACCGTCTCGGCGAGAGCTTCTGCAAACTGAAGCTCCACACGCAATTGACCGGATTTTATAGGGTGGAAATGTCCCTCGTCGCTGCCTTGGTCTGGAGTGAAATCAAAGGCCCACAAAGTGTAACCTCCGACATAATCTTCGTAGGAAATGCTGTGACTTGTGTTGATCCCTAGCTGTCCGGTAGCTTCGTACAGGGACAAGTACGATCTCAAGTAATTCTTCTGGGCAAAGTTAGGTTCGAAGGGTCTGGTACACAAGGTCCTGCCATCGCGACTGACTTCGATCTTGGACACTCTGTAGAGCTTAAACTGGAAACGATCTTGATCGTGGGTTCCGTTGAGGGCTGCATTGCCGACTATACCAACGATTAAACGTTTGGGTAACTGTCCTTGTAACAGATGATCTTTGATCTTGGATCGGAGTCCAGCAGCAATGGTGAACGTTTTCACTTCCACGCGTCGTATCGGATACTTGGCGGTCGTTCTGCTCAATGTGTGACTGATGTCGTTTCCTGCTTTCGGTAACACTTGTACGCCGCGCACTTAAAGTCTGGCTTCTTCGATGATGGTTTTGTACTCGATGGCATGAGCCATTAAATAGAAAGTGACACTGCTGAAATTTAGTCTCAGGCGAATATCCACTCCGTTGAGAATATACTTGTCTTGCAACCACATGTCCAAATGCAAACGATCCTTCAGTTCTAAACTACGTCCTTGCAGGATTTTCTTTCGACGTTCGTTAAAGTCCACATTGTGAGGATCGTCATCTACTGCCAGGGTTGTGTCTTTAAACTTGTGCTCACCTGCGGTGTCAGGTTTCCAAACCACGCAAGCATCCAGATGAGTGTTCTTGGCCTCTTTTCCGTGCGTCAAGAGATTTTCAAAGAACGTTCGGTAAGGGTACCTATCCATGCTACTACTGACCAGTTTGTTATTCAAGTATAAATCCACTTGGCTGAACAAGGAATGCATGAAATTGTTAACGGGAGCTACTCTGGCATCGGCTCCCGGATTGGTGTTGTCCATTTTGATCACTTTCAGTTTCAGGTACAGGTAACTGCTATTCAGATCGATGTCATCTTATGGCTGTCCTTTGATTTCAAACTCGATGGGAGCTGAATCCATTAAAGAGGAGACGGAATGAAATTCGACCCATTGGGATTCTTGCATCATCATCATGGTGGGTGGCATGCCAAACAGATCCAGTTCCGACTTGAAACAGACGCAAGACTCTCGATGCATCATTTTCTTTCTTTCTTTCTCTGATTTTTTTAATAATCAAAAACGTCTAAGTCTCGGACGGTTTTTCTTTTCTTAGTCCTTCTAGCTCTGGGGGTGTGAAGTCCTCTGCAGGGGCGTTTTCCTCGTCTCTTTCTGCCTTGTCCTTGCTGTGGCGTCAGGGAAGTAGGAATTCCTGACTCGGCAGAGTCCGGGGCATTTATAGGAATTTCTCGTCGGCCCAAAATGTCTTTGCCCGTTTGAAGCGAGACATTTTTGCCTGCTCTCATGAAAGCTTCTTTGGAATTTTGTTTGTCGATGATGACATTTTGGAGACATTCTTTACCTTGCGTCAACGAGGCATCTTTCAAAACGTGCAATCCTCGTGTCACCATCGGTTTCAAAACGGGAGACACCGAACGAAAAGTTGATTTCAGCATATCACCTAAACCATGTCCTCGCTGTCGAGCGACTACTTGGTACACAGGATACATGACTGACAAGGGTCAGAGTACTCGTTTTCGAAAATGGAGTTTCACTGTGACTTTCCCTTTGGTAAATTGAATATTTTGTCCCAGATCTCCTTTTATAGTAATGTTGACAGTGTCCAAATACGACTTACTGAGGGGCAAATAGTAAGGATGTACAAATTCGCGGTGAACGTGATAGGTGTTTCCACCTTCCTCGTCAGCGTTCGTTCAGAATCCACTTTGAAAGGAAAGACACGCAGTAACTGTACGGAGGTGTCTCCCACCACGTTGTACTCCACCAGATCGGAGTGCACGAAGATCAAATTCAGTCCTTGGTTCATTTCTACAGGGAATCGAAAATATTTAGCAAAATCCAAGTTCCGGTAACGGCTGGTATTTTGTTTTTAATCTTGATCAACTTGGGATCTCCACCCAAAATGACATGCAATTCAGGGCAAAATGTAATGGCCAATACTTTGTCCTCTGAAAATTTTATCAGTAGGCGACGAGCTATTTTATTGTACTCGATGGTGACACTTTTCTGATTTTCACCAATGCTTTGCCAAACACGGTATTGAATTCGATATCAATCGTGTTCGCCAAATGTTGACCACTAAAATAATAGCCTGCAGGAATGGTCAACAGATAGGTGAACCGTTTAGTTTTGGGGTCTTGTGTTTTCATAGAGTAACTTGCAGTGGTGCGTTCATCCGAGTTTTGTTGCACTTGCTCGTCATGACCTTTCACCGTAAAAGTGTTTTGATTTGGAAGGATATTTAGGATTTGTGTAGGGTGAATCATTTCCACGAAAGCCACTTCCCAATGGGCTTCGTGATGCAACTGGATGGCCTGAGGTAATTTGGCCGTGTGACAGAATAAGGTGGTTTTGGGAAACACCTCCATGGAACTGTCACTGGGTAACGTTAAGCAAAATTGGTTATTCATAATTCCAGGGTTCTAGTATCCGAGGAGTCGCTGGAAGTCAGAGGAGTGTCTAAAAGAGGATTGTTGTGATTGGAATGGTCACTGTTGGGAGGGGGACTGACATTGGACGCAAGGCTCCGGTTGTTGTTCCCGTAAGAGGAATATTTCAGGGACGGATTGGGGAGAAGGTAACCGATGCAACTGCTGAGTAAAATGGTCCACAATTGATGTCTCCTTGTTGCAAACTCAAATTGGCAATGGCAGCACCGATGACACAATACACCACAAAGATTTGGCATAAAAAGACGATTTGCGTTTTAGGCACACGTTCTCCACACCACACCCACAAGGGCTGCTTTTGTAGATCTTGCACAGAAGAACTGGGGGAAGGAGTGGTCACTGCAGTAGCTGAGGCTGTTTTGAAGGGCATGGTGGTCATTTGTTTTATAGTCGATGATTTGCCAAGCGTCGATCCAAGAGTCAAATCTGGGAAGATATCCTTTCCATCGTACTCTGACTTCTTTGACACGTCGTTTTCCCACTTTTCTGGTTCTTCGATCGAGAATGCTTTCGATCTCGTACAGTTCGTCTTCTTTTTTGCTCACACGTTGAACTCGGGCAAGTATAACGTTCATTTCAACACTTCCCCGTTCATGACTTCCAATTTATAGACGGTAGGATAACGGCCACGCACTCGTTCAGTGACACTAAACAATACGGTGGTCCAGTTGGGTAAGTAGCCTTTGTCAAAAGTGCGTTTGGTTTTGCCAATGCGCACCCAATCTCCTGCTGCCAACACTCCACCTTTCTTGGGACAGTCACCGTCGAGGACGTACCAAACAGGCGCTCGAAGATGGTCACTTCGTTATCAGGAGTCACTTCTTGGGGGGTACGTCCGATGCCCCGAAGGTAAGATTGGTTGTACGATTGGACTAGGTGCGGCAAGACGTCGATGTACTTGAGAGTGTGTTGATGCGTAAAATATGTTCACATGCGTTCTTTCAAGGTGCGTTGAAAACGTTCCACGATGCTGGCTTTGGTTTCGGGATTCTCAGTGGTGATAAAATGAATGTCACTTTTCTTCAATTCGTTTTGGAAAGCTTAGTTCAGAAATTCGGTGCCATTGTCGGTTTGCCATCGAAAAGGGTGACGCCGGCTTTGTTTCAACACCAGTTGGTGGGCTCGCACTAACTCACTGCTCGATTTGGAAGTCAATGGCACGAACCAGACAAATTTGGAAAAGACGTCGCGCCTTATACTATTTATGAACAGATCCACAGGGATGGTAAAGCTGATTATAAGATTTTAATCCGATGTCACATTTAAGACATGGTCCTGCCCTTGAACCGTCGCGTAACATCTCTGTGCATGTGTTCTGCAGTAGTCAACACGTCATATTCTGCCACAGAGTTAGAATTTTCCAAGACAAACAGCTTTGCATTTTTTTTTTTTTTAATTATTATTTTTTTTTTTTTTTGCATTACAATGCATTGGAGCTTTCTATGCATACACACGGGCGGTCATCTAATTAGTGGAAGCACATATCACATGTGCCCGTCGCCGCCTTACTATTTCCTCTGCAATGTTTGAAAAGCTGGGTGGATAGAAAGTGTAACAGAGCCAATTACTCGCCTCTTGTAACTTGAAGTCTAAAAGGCGTTCTCAGATAAATTAATCCGTTGTCTCTGCTATTATCAAAACCACCTGCAAGTCAAATAAAGTACGTCCCAGCCAGCCATCAGCCCAAATAAGCTCAATTGACCTATCACGCCAAAGTATTACACCATTTCGGGCAAACATCATCTGGTGTGCGCTGGTATCCAGTACTATCAACTATTTCTTAAATTTCCTCAATAGTTTTTGCTCTGCTGCTTTTAGCAATAGCTTCTGAAAATTGCTGTCCGTGCTTCAGCTGCTCCTCTTCTACAACGTCATTTATAATTTGATCCAAAAATGTCTTGTTTGGTAGGTAGGTTAATTACAAAACCAATATCAGTTATTGGCACACGTCTGAGTGTCAGTGGTGTTTTATAAAAATAAGGACCAATTCATTTGTTTAATTATCCTGTACATCCTCATCACTGACCTCATCAAAATCGTCACTCCCTTCAGACTCAGTATGTGAGTTATTTGTCTTTTTCATGCGAAATAATTAGCAGTTTCAGTTTATTTTTATTTTCGTCAAAACTTGTCCAAGTTTAGTTTAACAATGTGATCCGACTTTATTTATGAGAATGCTTATGACATATTTTGGGCCTCCTTGATAAATCTGTATTATGAACTTAAGCGATACAGCAATCTCAGTGTATTCGTTACACTTTTGATCTCCCAGTTTCTTGGCAAATTAATGTTGCTATTACAGACCTCCATAACTTGCTTAAGTATAATTTGAAAATCGATGGCCTGACTATTGCTCAACATCTGCATATAAACCACCGCAAGCATTTCTTCAATACGAAAATATTCACAAGTCAACTATATATTTCTTTCTAACCAGAAGAACATTATTAGCCATGATATAGACTATACGACATTGTGTTGTTATTTTTTCAAGAAATTAAATAAAAATATAACTAAAGGAAAAGTTCGTGTTCGTGTTTTACATCATGGCAATAATTTTAGAAAGAGTGCTGATATAATAGAATGGAAGTTATAGCTGACTTCATAGTTAAACATTTTCGTCGCTAACTATAAAGTCCGCTAGATATGTTAAACAGTTTTTCCCAGTTTATAGTATATTCGAGGAGGAATAATAAAATTGAATACCCGTGTGCTTCACCCTTGTCGGTTGATGAATATACATACCTACGATCATTTTCACCTAGAGAAGTAAGTCAATCAAGATAATTCTTCTTCCTACTTTTCTCTCTACATCGTGTTCATAGAAAACCACGTTCAAATGATTATTCTGAAGCTATCCATCAAACTGACATACATTTATCTAGGTACGAAAGAAAGAGGGGGAGAAAGAGAAAAAGGCAGACGGAGAGACAGAGACAGAAACAGAGAGGGGGGAGAGAGCCGGAATCATCATGCGTTTCCACTTTTCCTCGTCATGACAAGCCATAACAAACATCTTTTATTTCGTTTTTTCTCGTCTAATTATTTCTTGGTACTCTTCGTAGCAAGGAAGAAATACATATGTTATGAACAGTTTTTCATAACCTTTAAATACATTGTCTCTCGCCTCCATCAATTCTGGTTATGAAACATTTTGTCGTTCACAAATGGTAAGAGAGAGAGAGAGAGAGAGAGAGATGTAGTTCACGCTCCCTTAAAAAGGGTGCAATTCCTAACGATGTAAATCTTGCCTGCGACATTGGGGAAGTCAGAGAGAGGTACAGGTTCGCTGTAAAAAATAATGTGGACTCCATGAGTTCTGCTGGAACGAACTTTATTGAAATTATTGATATAATGAATTACATTTTAGATATAGAAGTAGATCTACATAAAGTTTACAATTTAGATATAATAAATATATATAACATTAAAATATTCCTTCACGCTTACCAACTTCATACAATTCTGGAATTTTTGGCTTTTAGAATAAAATATAATTAATTAAATATCGAATAATTTAAAAGATAGCCAAAGTGTTCAAAAATTCCATATCTTAGACTAATACAACAATCATTTTGTAGTAACATATTTTGACATGAAATACCAAAATATTATGCTGTATAATTTAAAGACTATTGTATTCCTAAATTAATTATCACTGAGCATAATGTTGGTAGTGAACTCGTCTTTACAATAGTCAATAGTATGATTACAAGTAAACATAAATTCTTAATACAATTCAACTTGATGTGATAATAAAGAACAGTAAAAGAATATTGAAAGAATATAAAATGTTCCAAACGCGTCGATCTAAGATTGAACTGATACCATAACTCATCACCATAACATTGAAACTAACAATACAATAGAAAACATTTTACAAACAAAAACAGTTTCGTACCTTTCCGAAAGGTGGACTCGATGAGTTCTGGTGGAGCAAACTGGTCCGGCAGAGCCGCATTTTGTTTATATGCGATTTGGGAGGTACCCTCAAAACTATATAAGGAAATGCGTTTTGATGCTTGCTCATCTTTTAATTGTTGACTGTACACTTATGTATATATATATATATATATATATATATATATATATATATATATATATATATATATATATATATATATATATATATATATATATATATATATATATATAATGAATGAAGTTCATGTTGTACCTGACTAAGGCTATTCATTATGTAAACAGCATAATGTTTGTCTTAATCTGCGAGAAGGACATTGGTAGTCCCCCATGAAAAAAAAATTGGTGTACCTGATGCTTGCCATATTGTCTGTTATAATTTAATAAGAAATCTTGTCTTGTTGACAATTTCGACTAGTCTAGAAATGAACTTTTAACCCTCATACTGGTTATATTATTGTGTATTAGTGTTTGTATAATGTTGGTTACTTACAAAAAGTACTCATTCTCACTATGACATAGGACGGAGACTCATTTGTATTGTTGTGTTTATGTATTAATTTGAATTTCGTTAATTATTTGAACTATTTACTGGGATAACAAAGTGATCAATAATACTTTTGGACAGAAATATTAATTTGGACCTATAGTGAATTCAGACAAGGACATATTGGGTAATATTAATGTGAGTCATCAAAATATGTTGGTACATCTACACGTTCCAGAACACTACAGGCAATGCAACACACTCTGAGTTAAAGCTTTTGTAGGGAACACCAATTGAATTTAATTAGAACTTTTTCAATTTGGTCTTGTGTTAGAATTTCAAGGATTATTTGCGATTTAATTCACAATATTGTAAGTTCTTTTTAAATTTTCGCTTTGTTTTCTATGGAAATAATTTATTTGTTGAATTTTATAAAACTTTTTGATTTTCGCTCTTTACTGTTACTTAGATTAAGAACACATAATCATAACTATGTGTGTGTGTGTGTGTGTGTGTGTGTGTGTGTGTGTGAGAGAGAGAGAGATAGAGAGAGAGAGAGAGAGAGAGAGTTTTGCTATACTTGCGAGGACCTAAGTTTGAATGCACACCAACATCTCGAGGACTTGACTACATTGTGAGGACTTACAAACCAGTCCTCGAAATGATTCATCGGCAAATGGTTGATAATGATCATATTAGATGAACTAAATGTTATTGTGATAGTCCTCACAAAGTCGGTAATGTCTGACAGTGAGTTACACTCCGTGTGTATAGTTCACACAATTTGCAGTCTTCCTTGGGCTGTAGACTGGTGTGCAAACGCTTAGCCAATCAGAACGCGTGTGACTTCTGATTGTCATCCAATCAGAACATCGCTTCTGTACAGTGTCACTGTAAATTTCGTATACCTACAAATACGACTCATAAAAATAACTACTGGTATTATTAGATTGTTAAACTCCTGTTGGACAAGTAAGGTTAATAGTATACAAATCTGTTTGCTGTGAGACTGTGTGTTGTTCGTGGAGTTTATGAGAGGATTTAAAACCTTTGGTTTTGGTAAGATTCTACAGGTATTTAAGTAGTCTAAGATCAATATTAGGAATATTATTAGAAATTTTAATACTTCCAAATTATTTGAGTTAGTACGAATTAAATATTTTGTGTTCTCTAAACCTGGGAAGTGGGCAATCCTTGTCTAAAGGTGAAGGATGGCAGCGATAGCTGTAGCCAAATCCCAAGGAGGGAGGATCGCTACATATTTCCCTACTGAGCTAAAAACAACAGAGCAGGGAAGACTGCTACTAGCATACAGAAGACCGGGAGTACAAGTTATAGACCTTACGACTTTCACAGAGGGAGAAAGGCCAAGACCGGCAGAGCTACTCCAAAGCCTTGTCGCCATGGGCATCAAGCCTGAAATGCTACAAGGACTGCAGAATGGGGGAAGGGGAATCTACTACTTATTCCCGCAGGGCGAGAAAATGTTGTTTAAGAACGGACACAAATTTGATATCAAGGGGAAAGAAGCAAAGGTGTACAGTCCACCTCCCCTAATAAAACAATTGGGGGAAAAAAGTGTGGAAATACATGTTTTGGGACTCCCAATAGAAGTCCCGAACGGAGAGTTGATAACAAAAATGGAAAAGAAATTTGGAATCAAGGCTATGAACCATCAAATGGCTACATATTGGGGTTTTCCCAAGATTCTAACAGGAGTACGACTGATAACAACGACGGAGACCGAAGCTCGGAAAATTCCAACATCATTTTATGTGATGGGATTTAAGGTACAGACGTGGTACAAAGGGTGCCAATACCATCGACCCTGCTTCAAATGTGGAAATCTAGGGCATCTGCAAAGGGATTGTCAAGGGACAAATGAAGCACCAAGCAGCTATGCAGCTGTGGCAGCAGGGAAAAAGGGACAGATGGAAACCCCTTCAATGGAGACGGATGGAATAGAAAGTGGAGAAAAAGAAACACAAAAAGAAATAGAAGAGGAAACCGGAGCAAAACAAATAATAGCAGAAGTGAATCTATCGGCTGATACAACGTGTAACACTACAGCCAACACTACTGACGAATCTGATAAATGGCTAGATGCAAGCCAAACTAGCTCCTCAGAGGAAAAAAAAAGGCAAAGGCAAGAGCAAGAAAACTTCAAAAACAAAAAGAACAGGAAACAAAGGAGAAACAGCAAAATGGAAAAAAGAAAACATGTGATGCAACGGATATAACAACTAAAGAGAAACAAACTATCGAGGAATCTATCCTACTGGAATCACCACCAAAAGGAGGCGCTGAAAAGGAATATGTAACCCCAATCCTGGTTCAGAAGTGAAAAAGGTCTACTTCGACCCCACGGACTCCATCTGAGCCAGAGGTTGTTGAACTAATAAAAGAAGCGAGAGAAACTCAAAGAGCAATATCACTCAATAGAGAGCAACAGAGGGATCCCCAGAGGAGACCTCTGACCATACAAGAGTATAAGGCAAAAAGGATTGCCCACTAAGGGGAATATTATATCTTTAATCAGTAAATAACTTATACCATAAATAAAATAATGAACCAAATACAGCCAAGATGGAGGGACTAAACCTCAAAATCTTGACTGTAAATATAAACGGATTCAAAAATAAAGAAAGGAAAATTATAGAATATGCTAAATTATATGACATTATTTTTATTCAAGAAACACATGGTCTAACCGAACAAGAAGTGAAATTACTAGAAGAAGAGCTAGACACCTTAGTAATCACGAACAACTACCCAGGAACGAAAAGAGCTGGAGTTGCGACATTTGTTCGGAAAGAGGCCAAAGGCTTAAACTTTGAAGAAATAAAGACAAATACTGAATTTCAAGGTAGATTGATACATATTAAAATAAACAATTGGAATATTTTTAACATTTATGTACCAGCAGGAGGCATTTCGCCAACAAAAATAAAATTTATAAAAAAAAATTACAAATTACATGCAACAATTTATGGAACCTTATATTATAGGAGGGGGGGAATTTCAATTGGATTTTAAATGAAGAAGATAAAAGTGAAAATCTTTCGGAATCAGATAAGGTACTAAGAAAATGGGTTAAATTTTTCATTACAACAAACAATTTAATAGATAGATTTAGATGGAAAAATGTTAACGTTAGAAAATATACCTATAATTATGAGCAAAACAAAGGAAGCAGATTAGACACATTTTATATTACTGAAAATCAAATCGCAATGGTTAAAAAATGTAACATTAAAGATGAAAAAATCGCAGATCACAAATTGGTTGAACTTGAAATAGAATTCGGAAATAAATTTAAATGGGGTTATGGAATATGGAAAATGAATAATTTACATTTAGAAAACAAAATTTACATAAAAACTGTTAAAACTTTTATAAATAGATTTAAATTAATTGACATAGGAGACGTAATGACAGACTGGGAAAAATTTAAAAAAGAAATAAAAGACCTGACAAAGTATTATAGTAAAATAGAAAGGCAAAGAGATATATGGATACAAAAATGTTTTTTAGAAGTACAGCAAAAAGATACGCCTCATACAATGGAAGATAAACAAATAATCAAACAACGGGAAGAATTGGAAAAGAAAAAATCAAATAGTATTAAAATAGGGCGGGGAAATTCAGTAAACTATATATATAATTATATAACAAAGGGAGGGGATTATATAAAAGAATAAAAATATAAAGGGGTAAACAAAAAAAGATAGTGGAAATGGAATTGGGGGGGGGGAAATTGTCAAAGACAAACAAAATATTCTTAAAGGTATCAAAGAATACTATACAAACATATTTAAAACACAACAAATAGAAGTAGGAAGTATAAAGCAATACGTGCAGGAAACTAAGTATAAAGAAATAGGGATACAAGATAAAGAATTGTGTGAAAAATATATTACAAGAGAAGAAATAATAAATGCAATTAATAGCTTGGAAAAAGGAAAATCGCCAGGGTCAGATGGACTAACGAATGACTTTTATATTACTTTTAAAAATGATCTGGTTGATATTTTAGAATTATTATATAACAATATTTTATTAAAAGGGGAAATGCCAAAAACACTAAGGGAAGGGATAATCACTTTAATATATAAGGGGAAAGGAGAAAGAACTAACTTAAAAAATTGGAGGCCAATAACTCTATTAAATACGGACTATAAAATAATGAGTAAAATAATAACGAATAGAATTAGGAAATGCCTAAATAACATAATAGATTTTAACCAAAGCTGTGGGGAAATGGGAAGGAAAATTTTAAATAATACTTTATCAATCGCGGCAATTATAGATCTAGTGAAAAGTAAAAATGAAAAAGCGATAATGTATTTGTTTGATCAAGAAAAGGCGTTTGACAGAATAGAACATGAGTTTATCTTTCAGGCACTAGAGAAATGTGGGTTTGGAACCAACTTAATTAACTGGATAAAAGCTATGTATAGAAATATAACTTCCAGAATAATAGTAAATGGAGCCCTGACGGGTGAATTTCCGCTTGAACGTTCAGTCAGACAGGGCTGCCCTTTATCAATGATACTATATGCTATAGCCATAGAATCCTTGAATATAAATATAAAGAACAACACTAACATTCAAGGATTAAGAATACCTAATATGAAAGAGAAATTTAAAACTATATTACATGCAGATGATTGCACCAACTTTACTAGAGACGAATGTTCTTTTAAATATTTACAAGAAGAATTTATAAAATTTGGAAAAGTCTCTGGTTCGGCAATAAATCACAGCAAGACTGAAATTTTACTAATAGGAAACTGGCGTGGAAATCACCCAGGTCTCCCGCCAAATCTGATTAAAACTCATGTAAAAGCATTTGGAATCATTTTTGGACTGAACTCAACTCAAAAGAACTACAGTGAGTTAATATCAAAATTAGACGCACAAATCGAAACTTGGCTGCGCACAAGGATTAACTTAATAGACCGAATACAAGTTGCTAAAACTTATTTATATAGCCAATTAAACTACATTATGAATACAACTCATCTAACAGAAGCCATGATCGGCAACATAGAAAGAAAAATAACGAGCTTCATTTGGGAGAATAAAATTCACTATCTAGCAAAGAAATTTATATGCAGACCCAAAGATTGAGGGGGATTAGACCCCCCTAATCTAAGTCTGAAACAAAAAGCGATGATTTTAAATAGGTTTAAAACATTAAATGAAAAACCATTATACCCATGGCAAGCTATAAACATTTACTTATATGGATATTTATGTAAATTTAATTTAAATATATATAAAAATAATTCACTTGTTAAACTCCTAGAGCCTCCAGGCTATTTCAGGAGAATTAAAGAACTATTATACATCAATAGAAATAACGAAGAATTATGGAAAAAAGAAAAAGACATATATAAGACACTAATGGAACCTCTATTAAATGAGAAACACGCGATAGAATTAAAATATCCAAATTATAACTGGAAAATGATTCGGAAAAATTGGGCAGGCATAAGAGTATCTGCCACTCAAAGTAAATTGTTCTTTTACATTCACGATAGGTGGTTAACGGGGGAGGTAACCTTCGATAGGCATTTAACGAATAAAATACCTAAATGTAGACTATGTAATGGATATACGGATTCAAAGAAACATTTAATTTTGGAATGTAAAAACAACAAAATTGAAAGAGAAAAAATTAAAACAAAGATACTTATAAAATATGGAATTAATTTAAATTCTCATCTTTTATACACCAATGAAATTAACGATAGAGAAATATATGATGATATAATAAACTATATAAACATAACTATGAAAATAGTATGGGAATATAATTAAGAATTGCAACAATATATATACCTGTAGGATCTTACATATAGCACACTTTCTGTCCTACATCTATCTATCTTCCCTAGACATACACTAAAATAAAAGGGATTCCAAAGCTAGGGATGCCGGTATCGATCTAGATCACAACCGGCCTCCTGAAGCAATAAGAACCCATAAAATTAAAAAAAAAAAACTAAGAAAATTTCATCCTTATAAAGCCAGCCCTTACAATAATATAAATGCAGACACAACAAATAACACAAACACATAGCATACACAGGGCAACATAGATCCTTGGCAAGGATCACTATAAATAAATGAGCAGTGACTCCCAGACCGGAGAAAAGCTCCTATATACACTAGATTAAGATCGGTGTTTTAACCCTAATACAAAATTGCTTTAAAAAGAAATTCTTAAAAAATACAAATTGCACAGACAACCTAAAAGAAAACAAAAATACATTTAAAAACATTTATGTTTCGGACTAGGGGGTCCCTCAGATGATGACAATTCTGAGAGGGACCACACCAATAATAGTATTATTAGTGATTTAAAAAGAATAATTTTGTAATAATGATAAACTGGTGATGCCAGCAAAAAGTGCGATATTTTAAACACGGTGAGACGGATATAGTGCGGTGTTTTTGGCGTGTGATTTGGTGTGTACATGGATTTTATTGCTTCGAGACTTAATGCGCCTGTGACCTAACTCTTGCAAGATGCCAAGACCTACTCGATCGGACTGGTAAGAAACAAAAAGATTCTTTATGTAGTTGTTTATTATATTCGTCCAAAACAGCTGTCCGTTCTTTCATTCGTTATCATCTGTGACAACTTGCTTGTGTCCCGTTCCACCAATGACCTTGATGCACAAGGCCTCGTAGCATTGCTTATATTTAACTATCAGTCATACACATAGTATAAAATAATATTATGACTGACAGTTAAATTGTAAGCAACAATACGAGCCCCTATGCGAAGGTCTTGATTATTATATCCCCATGTCACAAACAGTTCACACTGATGTCATAAGTGTGGGTTAACGACGAAGTGGATCACTTCTCTCTCTCTCTCTCTCTCTCTCTCTTTTCCATTTCCTTTTCAGCTTCATTGTTGAGACAGAAGCAGAGTAAAATGAACTTTATAGTACAAGAAGAATATTGTGCTTTTGTTGTTTTTTCTAGGGTTTTTTTATTCCAAAAAAGAACGAAAAAGAAAAAGAAAATTAAAAAAAAGTCAAATAGGCAAGGAAAGGAAAATGGAATAACTCAGTATCAGTACCTGATACCCTCGAAAAGTAAATGGTTGGTCCCTTTCAAGCTAGTACAGTTCTCTTGACGATGCAGTATATGTCACAACAGAAGATAAGGCCCTGTACATGACAGGCTCGTTGATAAACAAACTTTTATATCTCTTTTCTTACATGAATAAAGAAATTACACTGCTTGTTAAATCCACGGGAAAGGCACATTTGTAGTTGTCATTCTTTTCTTTTGCGTGATTCGACATTGTAAATATAGGAAGCAGACAACATAGTATTTTCCTTCTATGTGCGTACATATGTAGTTGTGCATATACTCCTTCGCTGAAAATGGACTTATCCAGGAACCAGAAATGATTGACAAGCATGGTGTTCTTTTAAACTGAAAACTTTATTTGAAGTGAAACATGCAGATGATAACTGTTAGGCCCCACCCACCCCCAACCCCCTGCTGGGCATAATCAGGTTTGAAATTATAAATCAATAAATGAACTGATTAAGTTCTGAGCATCTTTGATCTCATTTGTGTTTATTAAATTGGAAGGGGTGGGTGGGTGCCAATAAACGGGGAGGTATATTCAGACTATAGTTTAAGCTCGATTTAGTGGAACTTAATGTTGTTACTGAATGGGATGGAATGGGATGGCCATGTCAACACGTGATATGTCAGAGCACTTTTCACATTAACACATATATTCCTGCTGAAAATTAATTCTCAAGTTTGGAAAACTCTGCATATTGCTATTTATACCTCTACACTTGACGCAAAGCCCTAACGAACTTTATTGTATTAGGACTATTCCATACATATATAAGAATGTCAGCAGCAACTGGCTATGAGTCAGCTGCGAGACTGCAACTATAATTAACAGCCACCATATTGCTTACATCAACATATAGTGTTGACAACAGCTTTCTTGGGCAAATAAGTCTGTTCTAATATTTGTTTCACTGATGTTTTGTTACATTGATACAGAGCTGTGGACTTAAACAAGTGCTATTTCGCTGCTAATTATTAACACATGGTTAGTAGTTGGCCTAGACAGGACATCAGAAGATGACACTGTCCTGTGCCATAAATATATGGTTCCCACATACAAATCTTGGTGACATCATCCAAAAATATATGGCTCCCAAACTACCCGAGTTAAGATTTGTCGCACTACGCACCTTCACACAAGTCTACTACTTCCTGTGCCACTGTTGTAATATATGCTCCAGTATAAAACAGTGTTTTAGAGTAACAACAGTAGTACATAGAAAACTCAGATTTACAGGGAAAATGCAACAAAAAAACCTCGCTTTAGCATTCCTAGAGGTTTTCTTATATTTATCAGATTTTGATTGGGGGAGAGATTTTGTCTTGAAAGCAAAATTAATCAGATTTGGGGAAAATTATGGTATTATAATAAAATGGCCTACTTGTTAGTACAAAATATAGTTTATTAGATTTAGCTTATGACCCGTTTTTAAAAAAAAATTAATGACCAATGTGCATATGCATCCATCATAACTCATTTCTCGAAAAGTGCAGATAACTGTAGACAAAGACAGAGTTACAGGAGAAGATTTTAATTTCAATTTATTATCATTCTTACCTTTATCTTCAAAAGAACTAAATTATATAGGTCAGATTAAGTTAAATATCAAGATTCTGTTAAAGGATTATTGAAAATTTGTTTTTAAAGTAAAATTGCTTTTATCATCATCCAAGATCATAGTACCTTGATATGTAACAAATGTTGTTGTTGTTGTTGTTGTAGGGTTTAACGCCATTTTTCAGCACAAGATAGGCTATACATGGCGGCCGGTATAACTGGTGGAGGAAGAACCCTGGAAAACCCCGGGAAGAACCACCAACCCAAGAGGAGCTACTGGCAAGCTTTCTCATGTATCCACATTAGCCGAGCCTGAGACTCAAACCCACGCGGATGGAGGTGAGACGGCAGTGATCCGGAATGGTGAGCACTTTAGACCGCTCAGCCACCCGGGGCCCCTAAAACAAATGTAAAGGATGCCGATACAGCTATGAAATGTATCATAAAAGTATTTGTTTCTTGTAAATATGCGCATATTACAGTAACAAAGAACCACCTGAAAAATATCGGTTACAACATCTGGGCATGGAACTTGAGAATTCATTACAGTATTCTAAACAGTGTTACTGATGTAGGTGTCCACTGTCTGTCACATTGCCATCACATGTTTAGTAGCTGACTGTTTTAGGCAGAGGTTGGTTTGTCTCATCGAAATAGTTACAAAGGACTTTGATCTGAACTTTACTGATTCAAAACAGGATAATTAGTGAAATGGATTTTTATAGCAAGTAATTTTTTTGTCATTGAGAGATTCATTCTCTTGAGAACTGAGAGTTTATGACGTGGGGTCAAAACGGTGCATCATCAAAATGAAGTAGGATGATACTTTTATAGTATCTGATGTTTTTCAGACCATGATTTTTCAAGTATAAAGCACATTAATATAGCTGCAATATCTAAACATATACAGCATAGTGTTAGGAATGATTTAAATTACAGCCTTTGAAAAGACACATATTATAAAATGCCCTTGAGAATTTGGAATTAACTGACAAATGACTCTTTACTTTGGAAATCTATTGAGAACACTGCCTCTGTGTGCAAGGAGGGCATACCTAGTCAAAACAACAACATGATTGTTTCTACCTTGAGATTCCTTATCCATATTTTCTGTGGATTAAATGAATAGTGCATAGTTTTTATTACTTATGCAGTATTTAATGTATTATTATGACGAGCTTTATTTGAATCTTAAATGATGTTCATGAATTAAGTAGTTGACCCATTGAAGGCCCTGTTAAGTGGTCAGTAAAGAGTTGAATTTTAGAGGCACTGGCTGCATTACTGTTTTAGAAATTAGAAATTAATGCTTGAATGGTGGAATACTATAGTATTAATGTTGCTGTCTGAGCAACATAACACTGGTACCCTAGTCCTACTATGTAAGATGTCGCCCCTGATATGTATAGTGGGATTAGGGGTGGTCATTGTCTTACTTCCTGAACAAACTGTGCCAGTGGCCTAGTGGTTACAGCATCTGCCTTGGATGCGGGAGATTGTGGGTTCGAACCCTGGCCAAGTCATACCAAAAACTTTTAAAAATCCTACTAGTAGCTGCCTCGCTTAGCCCTTAACATTAAGAAGTTAGTGCTAGCACTGGTTGGCCTGGTGTCAGGGTAATGTGATTGCAGGGCCAGCCTTAGGCTGGTTGGACCGATTTTAAGTTCAGTATGTTATAAAAGTTTTTAAGTTCAATATCATATAAAACTTGTTTGAAAGTTTATTTTCAAATGCCTTGTTCACAGGGGGCCCGATAAAATGATCCAAACTGGGCTGCACGTTTGCCAAGGCCAGTGCTGTGTGACTGGGTGGGACAAGATGCTACATGTATATAGCATGAAGCCCCAGTGCTAGACATTGCTATAAACTGTCTCACTGCAGACATCATAGCGATGTGACTGAAAAGTTTTTAAAGCTACATTAAAAATTCAAAGCACACACACACACACACACACACACACACACACACACACATTTCCTAAACAATGTCTGCTGCATACATGTTCCATTGTCTAATTGCTTTGGTCATACTGTAGTTAACATGATGCCTTTTTCCTCGTGGAAGTATATCCAGACAGTTGTTGTTGTTATAGGGTTTAATGCCATTTTTCAGCACAAGATAGGCTATACATGGCGGCCAGTATCATTGGTGGAGGAAGAACCCGGGAAAACCACAGAAAGAACCACCAACCCACGAGAAGCTACTGGCAAGCTTTCTCACATACTCATATTGGTCAAACCTGAGGCTCGAACCCATGCATACAGAGATGAGATGGCAGTGATCCGTAACGGTGAGCACTTTAGACCACTCGGGGCAACATTTCCAGACAGAATCAAGTAGTTTAGTTTGTTTTTAAAGTTTTTGACCACCAATAGTTATTTGTCCTTTTGTTAATAGCAAATTTACACTTAGTTCAAACATATTGGGCATATCTCTGCTTCCATAACTCATCAATCTACTGAAATGGTCAACACATTTCGAAAATCAAAACTGCTTGATTTTATCTGTATATACTTCTGTAAGGAGAAAGGCAGCAGAGTAAATTGTGTATGATTAACACGATTAGAATTAAATCTGAGCAGTTTTATCAATATGGGCTGTCTGGTATGAGAGATATTCTTGAAAATTTGTCCTTGTTGTTGATTGCCGATAGATTATGCTATCGATCAGTGATTGTTCAGGCAGTGCATTGACCCTCCACCAGTATATATCAGGGATGATGCCCTACATGGTATGACTGACTGGTACCCTAGTAGCAGCTTCTTATAATGCTTCTAACTTCTGTTGCATAGTAAAAACGTGAATGGGTTGTTCTTGTTGATACAACCAAAGACTGATCATCCTGACTCCTTGGACGATATCAACATTGCGCTTGATAAATTGTCCTTGAAATAATGAAATGATGTAAGGCACAAAGTTAAGGTATAGAATGTCATTCAGCTTGTTAAAATTCCAGTTAATTTGTTTAAATATGATTACTTTGATTTTGATGACCTCATTTTGCATACTGCTCAATCATTTTTTGTTCCCATTGCAATCCAGTATTTCTCATTATTATTAAAAATAGCTGGAAGGATGATGTTGTCATTGTGTTATCCAAAGTCTGTCCGATTATTCTGCAGTGTTGTTTTGTCTCTTCATGTCTTTTTTCTGATATTTAACCCAGATATGTATCATAGCTAGACAGAGTGTCATGTACAGCGAAACATTTTCTGTCTAATGTGTTTTATATATTTGATATATAGTTTTCTTAGCTTCAACAAATATGATAATGAAACTATATGCAAATATACATTATGGTTCACAATTTTCACATATCTCATAGGTCAGATCATAGCAAGATATAAGACACATAGCAGCTCCTGTTACCTTGTTATTGCATTTGTGATAATGAAAACAATTGGCAGGTATCCAGTTCTAATATTTTATTTAATTGAAAATATATTTGAAGATTTATTCTTACAGATGTTATTGAAAACCATCAGGATGATGGTTCAGAGGAAGAAGAAGAAGAAAGAGATGTGTTACATGTCCATGCTCTTAAGATAAGTAACAGAAAAGAGTGAAAAGCAATAAACTTTGTAATAGTCAACAAATAATTTATTTCCCTAGAATACAAAGTGAAATGTAATTAAACGGAACTTATGGTATTATGCATTAAATCCCAAATAATCCTAGAATTACAGACACAAGTCCTAATAATTTAAAGCCCTGAATAAATTAAATCCAAGGCTGAGGATGTTGATATGTCTTTAGTAGCGTGTAGAGTGTTGACTTTCCAAGTCTTTTGTTGAATCACAGTAATATCATTCTAGGTTTGAATTCACTATAAATTCCAGTGAATGTTTCTATCCAAGAAGTTTATCAGAGCACTTTTGTATTTCCAGGGTAAATAATCACTTGAATTCAATAATTTGAAGTAAGAGATTCCAGCCCAAAATAAAATACTGAACACAACTTATAATTCAACTTGAAAGTGCTAAATCTTAAAGCATGACTGAAAAATCCTCTCAGTTACAAGATTATATATTTCTCTACTTGACCTCAGGTCACTTTTAGCATTTTCTAAAAAAGACATAATATCTAATGGACAATAACCTTCTAGAATGATCCTGATGTTTACAAAATAAAAATGTTAGTTTTTATTAGAAAGCAGAACCTGGACTATGTGAATTACACTAAGGGAATTTCAAAACCTAAATCCAGACCCAAATAAACATATTTACTTCTTCTGTTAATAATGATCCTGATCTTAAGCCCATACACATAGAGAATATTTTAGCAAGGTATTATTTGTTTACAAAATAAAATTTAAAAATGTCAATTCAGGTCAAACAGAAGATGAACTCGATTTTGGACAAGGTCAAGTCCAACATACAATGTTACATTACAATAGCATGTAATGAAATACAAAATTAAAAAAATAACTAACAAACAATGCAAATTAAATTTACATAACAGCGGAATTTATGTAGATAATTTATTAAACTTGATGCCCCCCATGGACAAGGTCAAGTCCAACATACAATGTTACATTACAATAGCATGTAATGAAATACAAAATTAAAAAAATAACTAACAAACAATGCAAATTAAATTTACATAACAGCGGAATTTATGTAGATAATTTATTAAACTTGATGCCCCTGGGGTTTAGCACTTGAAATAAATTGATGTGCAATGCTTTAAAAAAAAAACAAACCCAAAACCCAGATATGATCACAAAAACCACTAAGGCTGTGAATTCCTTTCTTGATGGTTACCACAAAGAACCAATTTCAAGATCCCAAGATGATCCGTATTGAAAAACGACCGCATGTATTATGGATATCCACTTAGTAATATCTATAAGTTGAAATTACATGATTATAACATGTTATCTAAATGTATCATACTAGATTGCTTGGACCTTTCGTTGTATCAAAATAATTATATTTCAGAGAATTAGAGCACTAGCAGAAATATATATATTTTTTTACAAATCACAAGTTTTTCACATGAAAATGAAGAAATCACTGTTATGCTAATGTCTGCACTTTCAAGACTGTTTTAAAAAAATCGGTGATAACATTATCCCACTATATTAAACTGAGTTCACTTTATGTCAAATCTAATTGTTCCAGTATATCTAAATCATATTTAGTTAATGGCACATTATTCCTTTTTGATTTGATGTGTTCCTATAGATGTTAACAATTAAACTTGTTTACTTTCTTTTACTCGCTACGTTTCATGTACTATATGGCTGTAATGCTGAGGTCAAAAATTTTACATCATATTTACTATGCTTGTAGATGATACTCATTGGTAGCTGTTGCTGTTAAAGCAGTTTATTAGTATGTTACAATAATATATTTGTCAGTGTGAACTCAAGATCATAATTTTAATGTTTCCTATTGTCGGTATTGGTTTCTTTAGATTGCTTAGGGCTGTTCCATTTATTGCTTAGGGCTGTTCCATTTAAACATACATGGTACCTAGGGAAGGCAGTTTATTTAAAAACTATATACCAGAGTATTTTTATTTCACAGAGTTCATATTGAAATGATAAGCAAATTTTAAATTGCATCTTTGGGTGAGTAACCACTTTAAAAGTGCCTTCCCTGGGTCCATTGTATGTTTTAATGTAACAGGCCTTACATGGTAAACAGTTGAATAATTCCTATTTAAAATGGTATTAATGTTTGGGGAATGTAAGATCGGAAAGTAAAAGGGATATTATTTTTTTAGGTAAAAACTGCAAGTAAAGTGTGAAAGCAAAAAAGAAGAAAATGACTAGAGTACCATGGTCTAAGGAGGAGAAGGACGCTGTAGAAGATAACTGGGACAGTTTATAAGAACTGCTTCACTACCAGGAAAAGCAGCATGTGAAAAGGCAAAGAGGAAGGAACCTATTATGGCAAGATGTCCATGGAGCCAGATTAAAGTCTATTACAAATTCAAAATCTAAAGCTATGTTAAAGCTAAAAAAAACTAGAACCTTTACCTGCAAAATTTAAACAGATGATAAATATTTGCTGGCCTTTAAGTTGATACTTTTGGATTAGCAAGTCTGGGCTTCATTGTATATTCCAAATCGACATGTATATGGATTATGTCATTCAAATCGTGTTATTGTTCATCATGTAATTTTTTGTTATGTAAAAAAAAAAATATTTTTCTCCAAAAGTATGGAAAATAATGTGTAAAATAATTATCGTTTTGGAAAGAGATTGCGTACTAAATAAATTAGCACCCGACAATGAGAAGATCTTAAATTGTCTACATGATTTTCTATATTAAATTCATGTGCATCAGATGTAATTGTGCTAAAACAGTACGTACTAGTACTATATGTTGTTTTAATTTGATTACATATATGTTCATTAGAAAATGAATAACAATGAAAAAGACAGGTATTTCCTCGCATTTTCTTCTTGCACCTTGTGATCAAATAAAATATGCCCTGATATGAGAGAGAGGTTTCAGGACAATTATAATCTGTATTGTTAAATTAGTTGACAATAGTGATCATATTCTGTACAAAGGCAATGCTACATTCCATTATCAATTGATACCACTGTGCCAACAATTCCTTCTAGTTTTAATTATGATATCTATTGTCTCAAGAACAAAATAGCTTTGCAGTGTTATTTACATGCTAATTAAATACATTATTGCTTTAGTCAAGTCATTCCAGTTATAACCTGTTTGAGGTCAATGTTCGGCAGACCAGATCAAATCGGGAAATGAGACTACCCATAGGGTATTATGAATATAGTACCATGTAATGCCAGGTGCTTACACATGCAAGTTTCTCAACCAGTGACACATTTTGTACTCAATGACAGAAATGTCATTCAGACTAACAACTAGCATGAGCAAAGATGCAAACCATATGCCATATGACTATGGGAAGTGTACATGAACTTACTCTTATTTGTTGGGAAAGGAGATGTCATTGTGCATACAAAGAAAATTACACAATATGATTCAGTGGTCATTTTTGGGATTTGACCTAAATGGAGCCTATATGGATATAAATATTGTGAACATTTAAATTTGAAACTGAAGGATTATGGCATGTATTTTATTAGTTTACATTTACTGTTTACTTTATTACTGTTTTCTCTTTGATACAAGCTGCAGATAAACAGGGTAGTAATGTACAAAATAGCATGAAATGCGATGGAATGCACATGCCTCTCTCATCAAAACAGAACTCTGGAAAAGACATTTTAGCATCAGTGATGCAATTTCCCTGTAATCTGAAATACATACTATTAATATTCCTGAAATTGGAAGTTGCTCAAGTTAATTTCACACAGCATTGCGAATTTTAACCTATCTGTAAATTATTAACTTTTCAGGTCATCTGTAGCTAAAAGTAGCTAATTTGTTTTAAATATTTTGTGTGAAACAAATTAGGTACTTTTAACTACATTGTGGTGCTGATCTGCGAATTTATGGAAAATTCCTGATGCTATGTGGACAAATAGTAGTAAAAATACAAGGTATTGCTCTTTCCTTTTCTTATACTCAGCATCTACTTTTATATGGATGAAGGATGGAAACTGTATAAAATGTGCAAATTCGACTTAAACTTGACAGTGACTTATAGACCGACAAATAGGGTAGATTTTCCAGTTGTGATTACAGTGTGTTATTTGATTTCTTTTTAGTAATTCGATTAATTTGCATTCAGGCAAGAAAGTTTAAATTTGTGTTGAGATTTATAGTTTTGTTATTTGTACATTTTCATATTTTTGTTAAGTAAATATTTTTCCTGTCAGTGAAGTAGTTCTTATATATTTGTCATTCAATAAACAAACATTTAAGGTATTACTATGTTTCAAAAATGTAAATTTGAATATTTCCATCAGAAAATTGAGTGTTGTCTCTGAAGTCAAGAGTACTTCAGTATAATTATGCAGTAAGTTTTTTTTTAACATGCTGTTTAAATTTTGCTTCTTTTTACAAATATGATCTTCCTGTACATATTTTTCATATTAGTTTTAAAGAAGTTTGCATTTTAATTTCTTTACCCATAGTATACTGAGATACGTATACTTTGGTAAGATATATACAACAGTTTTGAAATGGTACATTGCATACCTTAAATGCAAGTCTAGTACAATTTTATTGCTCCAACTTAAGTTTGTCTGAATATCCTGAAGGCAAATCTTATTAAACATTTTTCAGATGAATTTGTTTATGCAGCTGTTCTGTTTGTCAAACGTTTAAAATGTCAATCAACAAGATTATGTCGCATCTATATTCTTGACTTGTATTTTAGCATGTGTTTTAAAGTCTCTTTGGACTTCAGGGAAAAAAAATCTAATTGGAATTATAGCATAGATAACTTAAATTTTGTTTGCTTCTTTCTCTGAATAAGTAAAGATGAAATTATTTGAATTACTCAATACATTTACACTTTACAAAGGAAATTGTCTTGCTTAATGTTCCTTCCAAAAGCAAATTGACAGTTTGACGTTTCATCGGGTTTAAAAGGAACTACCTTGTCTGATTATAATAGGGATTGTTCATGCAGACAGCAAAGATAACTAAGATGATGTTTTCATGTAACAATGCAGTAGTATTGCGTATGTCTTCCTGTGATGCCATATTTTGTCAAGACTCCTCCACCTTAGATGGTAGTTGATGTAATTTCGTTCATCTGTCAACCCCCTAGATTACCCTCAATGTTGCAGTTTTTTACTTTCTTTCACTTTAATACCATTGTAACCAACATTTTGAATATTGTTCATGAGTGGACTCAACATGCAGGGCTGTGGCCAGCTTCTTGTACTTATTCAATAATGAGATACAAATTGACTGAAATTAATTTCTTTGGGTTGCATCTTTTTATATTAAACGTTTTTTTGTGGAGATGATGACTATAGCCATCTACTGTATGCAGTTAAATATCTGTCATATTCATACATGCTTATCTGGATGGCTTAATTAAATTATAATGCAATTTAATCATTTAAACCTTTTCTTTTTCTTCTCAACTTCCTACTGTTATTTATTTTTAAAACTTTGGTTTCAGACAATATTAGGTGGGTGGCCATAGCAGCTCAGTAGGCGGATCATTGGTAATGAGTTCGCTAAACTGTGTGTGTGCGTGTGTGTGAGAGTGTGTGTGCGTGTGTGTGTGCATGAGTGCGCGCGTGTGTGTGTGTGTGTGTGTGTGTGTGTGTGTGTGTGTGTCTGTGTGTGTGTCTGTGTGT
>JAECUM010015945.1:0-23235 GCA_016617855.1 Megalonaias nervosa | reverse complement strand
ACAGATAAAGAAACGTTACAGTGAGAATTATATATAAAATGAAAAACACGCATTCACACACGCACTCACACACACGTGCTAAGATACAAACATACATGATGATCAGATGCGTCCCATACTACCGACTGTGCTAATATCTCAACAACCGTTTGTGATGGTTACAAGTTACAAATGCAATGTCCTAAACCAGAAAATGTCGACCTCCTGTGGCGAATCATTGATAAAAATAAGGACTTATTTCGCCTGAAGTAATTGACAAAGGTTATGGATGAATTAAAGTAACAAAACTTGCCCGACTAAGTGCACACTATACCTTTGCTCTGAGTTTCGATTTAAAATTCAATTCATCTAATGACCTTAATATAGGTTATTGACTGACTTACGAATGCACACGTCGTATGGATCTCTACGACAAAGCTAACGACAAATCGGTACCGACAAAAGATATATCTTTATATTAGATATATATCCGCTCCTACTCATTTTTAAGCTGTAGGATTGTTTCATGCTTGCTAAATGTAAGGCTTAATTTCAAGTTTTACAAATGGCAGCTATACTGGGCGGCAAATCATCGTTTAGGGTGTAAATGATCTTGTGCCATGATGTTTTGTTGGAAATGGGGTCCGCTGATATTGATCAGTTTTCGCGAAAAAGCTATTTAAAGGTTTCCCATTTTAGTAACAGCAACAACATCGGCATCGGCATCATTTCCATAAAGCTGAAAATGGACTACATGCAAGGGTGCTGTGGGTCAAAATCTTTTTAACTTGCTTTGAGAGGAAGCGATTTAATTGTTTCGTTTCTTCCGTAAAGGTTGCAACATTTAATGGTAGGTTGGGTTCGATGCCGTGACAATGCATAAACGACCATCACGCTTTCGTAAGGGGGGGGGGGTCATTTTGAAAAGTCGGTGCGTGACACCTGTGCCTATCGATATATGAAATATCTTACCTTATATAGATCCCTGAGTATATGACAAAATGAACTGTTCAAAATAAAATCTAGGCAGTTATACAATCGAAACTTCGGAATTTTTCCTACGGTATAAAAAATAAAATAGTTAAAATGCCGAATCTTTTGAATTCTTTATTGATCCAGTTATTTATTTCTCAAATCAAAGACAGGTCTGTGGTCATGCTGAGAAATTTGAGGAATATCATAACGTTGAGCATTGTAAGGATTCTCATATCTGACAGAACAAGGACTAAAGCGTCCGAATTCTTAAAATGTACGATGCATGATACAAAATAAATATTCTTGATAGTGTTCCGATATTATTTATTTTATTATCTATTGTAGCTGATTTCTTTCAACTATGGCATGAAAGACCAAAATCCGATGAAAAAGTTGATATTTTACAACAAAAGAAACCCTGTCTCCGGATGTTTTCAAGGAAGAATCTTACCGAGGAATAAGGTATGTCCATTTACAAGTATCAAATTCCGGTGAACATAATTGTTTACGACAAAGTCAAAGAATATATTCGTTGCTTTATTAACATCCAGTGTTATACATAATTATAATGTTGCAATTGGTACTACAGCAGGAGAGCCTGTAACATATTCAAGTCAATTTATTTCGATCCTGCTTTCATATTTTCATCTTCAAAATACGTATTACTCCAACTTCGTTGTCGTCAATGTTAAACGTTATGCAAAGTCTGGAAATAACCATTGAGTTTCCAGTATTTATCTTTCAATACAAGACCTTTCAAAGAAAGTTTATATCGTACAGTTCCAAAAACAATTGCCAAGGTTTTACACCGAGTCATTGAAGCTGTCAGGAAATCTGTTCGAATCAATATTTTATCTATACGCCACAATTTCACAAGAAAGACTACCTACCTATGTTAGTATTAGTATAAAGCTCACAACCCAATGTACACTACAGTCTCGGTTATACGTACACTCATCCTCCGGACAGTAGCTTCCTCTATTACATATTCACAATTGTGCTGAGATCCAGTCTACATTAAAGTATCATACACATAAAAATGAACCATTTTAAAGATCAAGTACTGATCCATACAGTATATGCATATATTCTAATCAGTAAAGTAACAATTTGTTCATAAACCTATCAATGTGCAATAAGAAATAATTTAAACATCATATATTTTCCATCTGCCAAATGGAGTTAGGATAGTATAACGAGAACTTGATGTCTTTGAACTGACTCTTTTAAAAGCGCTGAACTGAATTTTTGTGCATTACAAGGCTCTTTGCAATTTCTCAGAACTGTGTTTTTTAAAACAACGGAAAGTTTCATAGTTGTATGTAATCCATACAAACCCACATATGTTCTTTATTCCGAGTTCAGTGGAGGAACAAACTTTGAGTTTGTGTAGATTAGCATTTCGGCTTGATGATTTCGATTTATTTATGTGCTATGAGAGGCTCACTATGTGTGCAGCCACTGCGCAAGATAGGTATATCTGAAAACTACATATGTACATCCACCTGCTCTGCTTTTACTACAAATTTGAACTAACCATCTTGTTATTGTCATCGATTGTATATATCAGTCAAGAATAATTTGTTTACTGGATGGGAGGGTTTACTCACTGAGTCTTTACAGTTCAGGACAGCTGTTTTAGTCGTTTCTCATTTCCCTATGTCGTGTTTCCAACATGTTTAAAGGCATAAACATTTCTTCGGTTTCTATACTGGCCATGCCGATTTCATAAAATTTTATTGAAAGTCACATTTAAAGTCAGCTGCGATGCCCATATGTAGTATAGTTTTTGCAGCAACCGTCAATACGCATACATAATATTCAGTTTCTTTTCGCATAGTGGTCATTGTGACTTCGTCACAGTTAATATATATTGTATGTTCTCTCTCTCTCTCTCTCTCTCTCTCTCTCTGGTCAAACTATTATGCAAGTGTATCCATTGATGCGATAATCCAAATCAATAATTAAGATAAGGATTCCCAATTATTAAATTTTTTTCCTGATGTCCCTTTCAAAGATCAAGACTTTTCAGTGTTGAAATATAAATTCGCAACACATTTTGCTCCAGAAGATATAAATAAATGTTACAAATCGTTTCAGGTGTCACATCTACTGCCCAAATTTGTCTCAGAGTACTACATTCGTCTCTATGTTAAAGAACATGATAAAGGAAAAAGAGAAAAATTTATAGAAAAGATCGCACAGACTATAAAAGAATTGATGTGAGTATTTTGATCAAAATTTAATGTCTTGATATACAATAATGATCAAGATGTTAAACTTTGAAGCATGTTAGAACAAAATAAAAGCCACAAATGTAAGAGACGATAATAACGGAAAAAGTAAGATCTTTAGTAAGTACTAGCTCATTGATAATATTCCAAATTCTGACTTTTATTAAAGGAAAAAGTTGTAATACTGCGACAGTTACATCAGTCTATTAAACAGGATTTATTGGCTATTCAGAAAAGATCAATGTGGGGTCTGAGGTCCTATGCTTATTTTACCTATCAGAGTGGTAAATACACATAAAAACCTTTTGATATTTGTCTAGGTTAAAGACGATGCATTATTAATGGGTTGCTGCCTTGGGTTTTAATGTAATAAATAAATTATTAATAGATATAATAATTAACCGCTTTCAGATAAGATGAGTAATGAAAAGTGTTCTCTATTGGGTTACAAAACCAGATATTTGTGTTTTTAATATTTTTTCCAATTAAACAGTATTTAATCGTGTCACCAAGGCCTAGCGTAAGGTTTCCTAAGCATGGCAAAATTTGTATTTCTTTCCTAAAGGTTGTACTTATTAATGTCAGAGAACATTTAAGTTTGCTTCTTCAATCAACCATTTATTTTCTTCCAGAGCACAACCCTTCTTTTAAATCACCCAATATAACTGCATTGCCATTCAAGCGATTATGAAATCTTCAATAGCATACATTTGGTGTCAGTTATAATACGATCCAAAGTTGATCAAAGAGTTTACTTTCTGAATTCATTCTATCGTTCGATGGCCGGATAATTTTAGTTGGCACATTATCGATATATCCATTCATCAAAGCATCGGCCCTTCTCGATGCAATACGTTTCTGTTACAACTTAACGCTTATCTAAATATTCCGTTTCCTCGAGTGAATTGTTTTAAAAGTTATTTTATGATTTAAATTGGAAGTCACATGGTTTTAGTTAAGGGATGTGTTAAGGATGCTTGTGACCATAAATATGTCGTGGTTCACCAGTGCCTTATTAAACCCTGTGGAGGCCCATAGTCAGTCGAAATCTCGGGTCCCCCCCCCCCAGCAAATTATCTCCTAATACGTCAAGATCATATCAATTCAATATTATTTTGATCCGTTATCGCGGGACTCCTAGGCCGGTGCCTACTTTGCCTATTTGGTAATCCGGCACTGTGGTATATAGTAAGTCTTATTATAATGGCAAATTAACTAAAGTTTAAATATGACTTTTGTTTTGTTTTGCTATTTTTGCTTCTCGTGCTCAGCAAGAACACCAGTTGTTAGTCAAATCAATCTTGTACACAATTAATCTGTATGATCCGATTTGATTGATGGGTGATACTATTTAAATATTGTTTGTTATTTGCAATAGTAGAATCATTATTCATTGGCCCATATGTAAGTGCAATTCAAACAGAAGGATATTTAATTTAATAACCACATTTAGTCGTTTATCTTTTGCCCCTCGGATCAAACAATGACTACGAAGAGAAAATATTAATAATAAAACTTATGAATGAAAGGATGAAAAATAGATTACAGTAGTTACATACCTCCCATAAATACAGTGTTAATACAAAAGAAAACTATCAGAGTTTCAATATCCAAAACTCAAATTCTATTGATATCATAAGATAGGTCAAATATGTACACTTTTTCAGCATTTAAATATCCGCATCTAGATAAAAAGGGAATAACGAAAGTACGATGTGTACATCTATCAGATATGTCAAATACTGTACCGTATAGATAAGATTTATTGGACGTGAGCTCAAAAGTGTTGAATTAGTCGGATGATTTGTACGCAGTTAAAATATCAGTTGCAGATGAATCACTATTATGCCATAGCTTTATTTGATAGCAGTCTAAAATACTAGCCACAGAACCAAACATGTATTTGATAACAGTCTGAAATAGTAGCCACAGCAAACAGTTTTAGTTCCTTTACAATATAACTATGTTAGTCAGTGGTAATTGGGTAAATTGTTCACAATCGAACTGCAGATAGCATTAACAATAAGCTACATCCATGCTTGTGACGCATATTCCCAATGACGTCTTGACGAATCCCAGGATATATTGTTACGACTCTATGTGTGTGTGTGTGTGTGTGTGTGTGTGTGTGTGAGAGAGAGAGAGAGAGAGAGAGAGAGAGAGAGAGAGAGAGAGAGAGAGAGAGATTTGGATTTTTAACGTAGCTTTAACAATTTTTCAGTCATGTCGCTACAATGTCTGCAGTGTGGCAGTTTATAGTGATGTCTAACACTGGGGCATCATGCCGCAGACATATAGCATGATGTGCCACCCAGTCACATTATCCTGACACCAGGCCGACCAGTCCTAACACTAACCTCTTAATGCTGAGCGCCAAGCGAGGCATTACGACTCTATGGTCTTAAACAAAGTAACAGAAAAGAGCGAAAATCAACAAGTTTTGTATAAGTCAGCAAATAATTTATTTTCCTTGAATGAAAAGCAAAACTTTAAAAAGAACTTAAAGAATTGTAAATTAAATCTCAAATTGTCCTAAAAGTTATATCACATGTCCAAATGTATATAGTTCCAATTCAGTTGCAGTGGAGTTGTAAATAGATTCAATATATTGAATGTGCAGATCTACATGTAGTCTAAAATCTGCTAGTGTGTCCATGGCCTGTCAGGTGGCGATGTGTTAACAGTTTTGATGTATCACAAAAGTATAATCCAAATTGTCTTTGACTAAATTCACAATAATTCCAAACATTAATTTAGTCAAAGAAGTATTATTTAGCACACTGTAAGTCTAGTGAATAATTGAAATAAATAAATCCACCGAATGTAATAAGTGAACACAAAAATAAGACTGATTCCACTTCGGATGTTAAAGTAGGAATGAGAAATTTGGAAGTAAACAACATAAATATATAAAGCTAAGACACAATAATTAAACCAGGATGTAGAACAGTTTCCTTTAGAAAACGTTCAAAATTGCAAACTAATGTCCTACTATCAGATAGACATAAACATGTTTACCTCGAAATAATAATGATCTGAATATTTAATCTACAGCCATAGAAAAATATTAGTTATGTTGTTTACAAAATAAACTTCACTAGTCAGGTAGACCACTAACTTGAATTGGCACAAAGGTCAATTACAAAATACAGATATATATAATATATAAGAGAAAGGCCAACAGACGACAATTAAATATATATAATGATATTTATTTTATTTATATGCTTCAGAAACAAACAGTACAATTTATCTTTCGGTTTACGTTAGCTAACCTTGATATGTTTTCACTCGTGAATTCAGTTTTGCGGAGTATAAAACGTATTGTTTAGAAAACAACACAGTAGCCGACCCAGCCTGGTTTGTGAAAGTGATAACGTTCATCTGCAGGTTATAAATGTAACAGAATTCGATTGTATTACGATCACCTGCACAGGAATCAGCACCTAAACCATAAGTTATCTATTATATCACGTCAAAAAGATGAGTAGATAGTCTAGCACTGTTAATATGCGCTTTACGCAAATACATAGATTAATAAAGGTTATAAATGTAACAGAATTCGATTGTATTACGATCAATACTTTGCAATTCTCTATCAGAGCGTAAACTATCCAGACATAAAATGACAAACATATATATATATATATATATATGCTTATTTTGTTTTAATTTTGCTCATTTTAACCAGTGAAAAGTATGATTCTGGATCAACACAGTCCGATGACGAGGAAGATGATGAGAATGTATCACGTGATGTGGACCCGGAAAGATCTGGTAAAAAAAAACTATCCAGGAAATAATAATAATATAAACGTTTCTTTGAGCAAATGAGATGAGCAAATGTAGTTTTAATGGATGCATAAACACACACACACATACATACATACATACATACATACATACATACATACATACATACATACATACATACATACATACATACATTAACGTACAGTACCATCAAATGTGAACAGAGTGTAACTTGAATCACAAGGCTATGACCCCGGTTGAATACATTAATAGCTAGATATGATCAATTGTATAATGCATCATTTTAAATCATAACAAATTTGTGCTTAAAATTACTTTTCATTTTTACTGATTTATTTATCTCGATGTATCATTAATTTATAGTACAAAGTAGGATTCCGACAAATTCGGGAGTCGTGTAAGTTGTCTCTATTGATCTAGTTATGTATCTATTATTATATCTGTATATCCATCTAATTCTCTTTCTAAAGATGTATCCGTGCATAAACTGTATTTTTATTTATGCTAAATGTGTTCTATATGTTATCATTCTTCCTTCAGACGATCAAACGGAACTGTAGGACCTGCACTACACTGGTTATGGAATACCTTCATTCCCAGTAAATTTGACGTAAAACATCTGGAAAGTAGAGCCGTTGTGAAAATGTTTCTGAATTACATGTGAATCTTGTCTGACAGAATATGTTTTGTGAATAATTACAAGATGGAGTATTTAATGAGAGAATTCCAGACTTTTGATGGCAATAAAGATACTTTATGAAAAAGAATACATTGGGCTAGGTTTGATTTGGATATCCAGTGATATGGTGTGCTGAAACTAAGTGTGCTTAAGAGCCACTGAGTTTAACAAATGTAGTATTAATACATACGGACATATATACATACATACATGTATGCATGCATGCATACATATATGCATACTTACATATATACATACATACATATATACATACACCCGCATGAAAGTCCGCATTCACATTAAATAGATTACAGATCGCATGAGTCTTATTAATAACCTATTTATATCCACTGACCCATGATTGCAGACTTTACAAATATTACTAAATAGGGCTCATTAATAAAAGTCAAACAGGTCATGCAAGCGCATAAATATAAAAACTAATTTTAGTTTAATCGTAATATAGTTACAACAAATTTATTCAATTGTGATTTATGAGTGATCTGCATATTATAAGTCATAAAATTTCCAGACGAAAATTATCGATTGCTATGGACTTTTGCAATGGCAGTTCGGCATTAGACTAGGACAAGAAAGCTTATAATGGAATGAACTATTACTAGTGCAGGGTGGATGACGTAAACAAGAACTCACGCGCAGTTTCTTTCATCTCTTGTATGGATTTTCAACTATGAACGGGATAGAGGAGTAATATACAATAAGTTTTATTCTTAACTTTTACATACGACATTTATTCAAAAGCATTATTTAACTTGATGTAAAATTTAACTAAAATAAATCAGAATTGGCAGCCGTGCTTCGATTGTCTTTAATGCTTATGAAGGAACATATTTAGCATATTTGTATGGGAAAATAAGTATTATGTAAGAATTGAAATAAAAGACATGACATAACATGCAGAAGATATATACGAAGTTACATAATTGCCTCCAGTTTATTGGACTTGTGTGAATTTTTTCCCTGCCAGTTTTTTCCCAGGTTTTGTTTTTTTAAATGACGACATTGTCACGTTTCTGTTTCTGTTTGTAGTACCACTTCTTCCCAACTGCAGGCTCGTTCCGGCTTACATCATAGCGCGTGACGAAACAGGTTTTAACGGGATCTCCCCGCTTGCTTGACTGTGCCTAAAAATGTCGAAGTATGTTATCATTGAATTTGCCGTTAAGTATTTTTCAAGGAATTTATACAATAATCGTCTATGAAATTTTGATGGACAAAGCGCGAAATAAGGTGAATAAACTCCATTTAAAGGTATGTGTAATGAAATGCTCCAAAATAACACATGTAGCTGCAAAACTTGACTTAGAGCGCGTACATGAGCTATGTGAGTTGTACTTTAGATAGATATCTGATAAGATATCGTAACAAATATCGGTTATTGGATATCATAACGAATATCGGTTTCAGGATATCATAACGAATATCAATTATAGGATATCATAACGAATATCGGTTATAGGATATCATAACGAATATCGGTTATCAGAGTTTATTACATGCAGACCAATGAAATATCTATAGTTAACTCATTGTGATTGTATCGCTATTAATACATTAAATATTTGAGGGGATCAGAGATGTTGGTAAATATAAGACTTAAAAGCGGATTGAAATATAAAAGAAATCTATCATGCTATTGGAGTATTTTTCGGGAATTCTTTTAGAGATCAATACATGTCAAGGATGTACAGAAGTGTTGTTGAAACATTTGGAATTATCTGTGGTGCAGTTTATATCAAACTGAAGATTCATATATCCTTTAGTTTATTTTTGTTACCTAGATATAAAAAGTGTTGAAAAAATGCAACTTTACGCAACCAGTTCAACGACTGTGGAAACTCAAATGACAGCCTTTATTGTTTGTCTGATAATTATTATTGCCTTGACAACGACAGAATAATATGTCGAAGTAAAAAAGAAGGCATGAGCTCTCTATTGTGCATGACATTTAATTTGTGTGTTGCTTCAACATGATTCAGTATGTTTTTTCTTTGCACATTTAAGCTCTAGTAGCTTAGCTTTAAAAACAATCAATAGACTAATTTGTCATTTTGACTGATGGGATCTATTTATTAAAGTATCATTCATGTTACATAGAAACCTATTCAGTATTTTGGTCTTCCATGTGTTATAAATTTCTAAGAAATTAGTGAATTGTTTGTTACACATTTCGCACCTCACTGGACTTGTTCGAACCTATACATCTTGAACGTTATTGCATGTATCATAGCACAATACATCCGTCTGACGTATAATTTGCATATGTTTGTTTGGCATGCAATAATTCTGTTTATTTTTGTATGAGGTTTGGAATTTTGCCACATATAAAAATGTACCTGGTCGAGAATACACTTTATAAACGTATCAGTTAAACGCTTACATAGTTTTAAATAGTATAAATAAGATACTAATACATAGGTCCTATCTCATTAACTCTATACAATTGTATTATTTCGATGGTGTGCCTTGACATTTAACTTGCGTTACTTCTGAATGTTCAGTATGTACTTACTTGGGATTATGCTTACATTAAAGATTCAGTAGCGCGGCTTTAATAACATTCTAAATAGTGATTTCTTATTGTTTGGGTTTTGATTTCTTGTTAAAATTAAAGACCACATTATGTACACGTTCAGTACGTTTGTCTTCTTTGTGAATATCAGTTGTAATATATCAATAAATTGTTTTAAGCGGTGAGCAACTGATTGAGTTGGTTTTTAGAACATATATATCGTTTAAAATTATGGCATTTAACATAAAATACGAGAATACACTCTAGTACAGTTATCACTGCGCATGGCATTATGCAGTGTCCAATCAGTAGGACTACCGGAAAAGCGCACAGAAATAGTGAATTTTATCAACGATCAGAAAGATTATCGACGTGTTTTTCCTGACAGAAACATGGCTAAAAACATCAGGCGATGAACCCAAGTGCGCGGATCTAACACCCACCGGTACTCCATCAAGTCGTTCCCCCCCCCACACACACACACACACACTCTCGCGGAGGTAGAATTGCTGTCATCGCAACGAACTCAATGATCAACCGTTTCAACCATACTACAATCTTCAATTTCTACCACACATCGTTTGAACTAGTCCAAAACACACTCACACTGGAACAAATGTCAGTCCTTTTTTACTGCCTCTACCGCCCTCCTCCTAGTGGAAAAAAAAAAATGACTGAATATCTCTTTTTGGAGCAGTTTCCGAATCTCCCGCAGTATGGAAATTCGATAGGTGGCAACCGGATTATTCTTGGAGATTTCAACTTTCACTTTGACTGTCCAGGAAACCCATACATATCAAAACTCTTAGATTCCATTCACGTTTTCAACCTCAAACAGTCATTTAGCCAACCCACACATAAACATGGTCACATTTTAGAATGGATTCTTTATCAACCTATGATAATATTCTACAGTCCTCCTTGGTGTCCCACAAACTTGCATCAGATCACCTCTGCATTATATGCCATCTTGACGTATCATTCCCTAACCCTCCACCTTTATTTGCTACCAAGAGAAACCTCCGTATGATAAATAGAACCCAACTAATGCATGACATCCAAGCAAACCTAAAAAATTGGTTACCTAATACAGCAGAACAACTTGATAACTGCCTGCGTTCATTGCTTGACAAACATGCCCCAGCAACCAAGTGCAGAGTATCAAGTCAAAAGTGTTCTCCGTGGTATAGCAGTGTTAGGCACCAGCTTCGCACTGCTAAAAGAGACCACCGTAAAGCTGAGAGGCTTTGGCTTTCCAATAGACTCACTATTCATAAGCAAATCTATGAAGCCGCTAAGAAGAATGTCACAGACATAGTCCATGCAGCGAAATCAGCCCACTACAGTACTAAGATCACGGAAAGTTTCAGGTGCAAAGAGCTATTCGAGATTACTAACAAACTAATGTCAAGGAACAATGTACACCACTTCCAACTACCTTCTCTCCAGTCGACCTTCCGGACCTGTTTGCAAATTTCTTCCGTGACAAAGTACAAACCATTAGAGATGAGCTTGACAACACAATTTCAATTGACTCGTCGTCACCATACAGTTGCGATACAGAATTTAAGCGGCAACCGTTAGCAGCATTTGAACCTGTCTCTGTGGATTTAGTACGTACGATCGTGATGAAGAGTGCACCAAAGTCATGTGAACTTTATCCGGTTCCGACATCACTGTTGCTTGAATGCTTAGATCCAATATTGACTTCACTAACTGATGTTATTAATACCTCTCTTTCACCCGGGGAATTCCCATCATTTTTCAAAACTGCTATCATAAAACCTCTCCTGAAGAAACCAATACTCGACCATAACGTTTTAAAGAACTACCGCCCAGTTTCTAATCTCCAATTCATGTAAAAAATCTTGGAAAAAGTTGTTCTATCCCAACTTGTATCTCATCTGATCTCAAACAGTCTTTTTAACAATGTACAGTCTGCATATCGCCCTTGCCACAGTACTGAAACTATTCTTCTGAAAGTAGTTAATGATCTTCTCTCTGCTTTGGATAGCGGAAAAATTACAGTCCTCACCCTCCTTGACTTGTCTGCAACATTTGACACAATACACCATGATATATTCCCTCTCCGTCTCCAGCATGTATTTGGCATTCACGATACAGCTTTACTATGGTTCAAGTCCTACTTGGTCGACAGGACACAAATTGTGTCCGCAAATGGAAGATACTCCAGCTCAGTTGATCTATGTTGTGGTGTTCCACATAGGTCTGTTCTTGGACCTGTTCTCTTCATTCTATACACTCAGCTAGTCTCAAGTGTCATAGATCATCATCAAGTGTCTCACCAACTGTACGCTGATAACACCCAAATATACAAATCTAGCCACCCAACTGAAGTTGAAGCTACCATCCAAGGTGTAGAGAGGTGCATTTCCGATATGAAATCATGGATGACATGTAACAAGCTGTGGATGAATGATGATAAAACTGAAGCTATTCTGATTACAACACAATACTTTCTCTTTCACATCCTTTACCTCAAACAATAAATATCAGCAACACCAACATTAAATTCACACAGTCAGTACGAAACCTAGCTGTTATTCTCGACAGTACTCTCATTGCACCAACGTGTCATAAACATATGCAAGGCTGCATATCTTGAACTGAGATGCATCAGCCCCATTCGCAAGTATCTTTCAGTTGATGCCACTAAAACACTTGTGTGTTCCTTAGTACTTTCAAGACTGGACTATTGTAACTCAATTCTGTCTGGTTAGTCTCAATATCTACTCCAGAAACTTCAAAATATTCAAAACACAGCTGCTCGGATATTCCTTAGAGTACCACGATCAGAGCACGCATCTTATTTTTCACGGCTTTAAACAGATTTTCCCTGTAGAACTTCATCAACTAGATGCATTCCGAACTGGAAATGAAAGAGATTTTGGCTTCAAAAATTTGTAAATCTCTATCATTTCCTGTTTACTTTGAACAAGTTCATATGTATTCTAGGAAAGCAGCGAATAGTGTTAATGTATTCGCCTTTCTTTAATGTAGTAATGACAATTCAGTCGTCTCTCCATCTGTTACGTGTCTGGATATTTAAGTTCATTAATGTTAATTATGACAAGATTCGACAGTAGAAAAAAGAAATGGAGACTAATGTACACTCGAATATATCGTATCTGAACCACATTGCCTTTCACAGTCCGTAAAGTATTTGCATTCAGGAGCTAATGTTTCTTTTGAAAAACAACATCGATGCTCAAGATCTTCCTGAATGGCCATCGTTGTAACAAGACTGGAGGCAGACTTCAAAGTAAAACTGTTGCTTCTCGGCTTATACTTGATGAATTCATGAAAAAGTGATGAAGACAGATCCTTTTTTTCAAAAAACTTTACTTTTTTGCTTGCATTAACAGCCACCGATAGCCAGCAGAATTCGATACTCTGTAGACGAATTGAGTGCATTAAAAAACATCATGCTCTCAAATAATCAGCTATTTTCTAAGACGACTGATAAAGGTATTTGTATACTGCAAAGTTTAGGAGTTCATCAAGGCCATGGCATTTATGTTAAAAATCTAGTCTCTAATTGGGAAAATGAACAATCATTATATGCAGAGTTGGATCAGATACAGTGTTAGGGGGTCCAAAATTCTAAAAGGGCCCTGGCTTTCCTCGAAAGGGCATCAAAGCAAAATTGTATGTGTCTGTTTACTCACAGTGTGCATAATATTCAATAAACGTGCTCAAAAATGAAACGATAGTCAAATTTCAAGTGACTAGAAACTGCGTTTTTGTGTATGTACTTTTGTTCTAAGCCAGGGCCCTGATATTTTGTTTTTATATAACGCTAGAAACCAGTTTTAAGCGATAATATGAGAACTTAAAGATCTAATGTATTTCTCAGTTGAATTGTTTATTCCAAACTAACATCTGTTTAGTTTAAAGGTGTGTGGTTGTGTGGTATTTTCTTTCAACAGTTAATGAACATCTTGAAACTTCGAAGCGCAAGATTGGACATTAGCTTGTGCATGTACCAACTGTCCTGACTGATTGCTATTGACTGTATGCAGGAAGCTACCGTAAGTAACAGGCGTATCAGCTGATTTCAGAATAAGACACTCCTTAAGCCAGTGCCCGGTGATGCAGATAGATTTCATGGAAACAGTGAGGACATTTGTTGTTGTTGTTGAGTTCAACGCCATTTTTCAGCAAGATAGGCTATACATGGCGGCCAGTATAACAGGTGGTGGAAGAACCCTGGAAAACCCCGGGAAGAACCGCTGACCCACGAGAAGCTACTGGCAATCTTTCGCATGTACCCACCTTAGCCGAGCCTGAGACACAAACCCACGCAGACAGAGGTGAGACGGCAGTGATCCAGAAAGGTGAGAGCTTTGGACCACCCTGCCACTCGGGGCCCCCAAGTGAGGACAGAAATAATTTGATATTCATCATTGAAATCAACTTCTTCGCGACATGAATGGGCACTGAAAGAGTGCAACAGCCAATACAGTGTGCACGGTTCCGTGACTTTAAAATAAATGCCCCACCCTCTCATAATCAATGCTATTTTCAAAGTTTAATGGTACAAGTGTAGAGACACCTTTCCGTAGATTAGTTCATGTATAGAATAGAATCAGCGAGGGGTGCTATAAAACCCACTACAGCTTCAATAAAATCCGTGATGGACTTCCGTGATTGAGTGGCTTTCCACTAAAATGTGTGGAAAATCCACGGGACTGAGTGGACTTTCACTACTCATAGTGGGCACCTAATCCCTTGCTACGTCTACCGGATTGGGTGGGCAATCCGTAAGACACAAAGCGTGTACTGTAATACCTTGTTCCTTTAAATATGTTTAATAGTCTACAATAAATCTTCATAGAAGACCTTGCTCAGTTTATTTGCATATCTATGCACATGTTACTCTTGTGCACAGATGAAACTTAAATAAACTATCGTATCGTATTTTATATGAAATCAAATGAATATATTTTGACATAATCTGAGTATTTGTATTTTGATATTAGGTGCATTTTGAGAAATTATGATAATGAGAACGTACTTTACGCAGCAAATTTAAAGTATGTATGTATGTCATCTAGTGTAATATGATACAAGAATTCATCAATCGTATATAAATTACGGTGACAGATTTGTTGACTGACTGAGGTAGAGGTTATTAGACAATCTACTTCTTGAGAAAATGGCATTTGCGAAAAACAAGAGACCCTACTGTGTACTGAGCTGAAGTACTTGCTGTTGTGGGACCTCCGTTATGGAAACGTTATTGATCTCTGCTTCCACTTTTACCATTTGCTGATCTCTTCGTCTCTTATTGACTGGGCGAGAAGCAGTAGACCAAACTAAATTTCACGATTTACCAAACACAAATAATTGAAACTTATCCTTTGAAGAAATGCACAATAGTGTTTTCCTGTTCGGATTATAGAAAAATGAGCTGATTTTTAAGACAAAATGTTCCACTCTGATGCTATAAGAAATAAACATTTAGCTACTGCATCACAAGACACAAAGTGGTTCATTATGTTCAGCCAGAGCAGCGTTTAAATCGTATTCCAAAGTTTACTATGACTCTTTAAATAAAAACAAAACAGAAGATGAAATAAAGTTTATTCCAAAACATGTTTTGTAACATTCAGTTGTGCGGCATGTTGTACCCACAGACAATATTCTGTACCTTGATTCAGCTTCATTGTGTCTCGATTATCTAAAGAGCGGTCCTTGTACAGATTTATGTAGTAGATACTGCATCAATGTGAAGAGATAAGCTCTAAGTAAAGTAATGTATGCTATCTTGTATCATATTGCATGATATAAAAAATGCATATTTACCATTACCTGTTATTCGATTTTCAAAATTAGGTGTAATATGACGATACATTGTAATGCGAACATACGTGACAAGGAAAATGGACAATATGCATGTCGTCTTCTGTGAACAAATATACGGATGCAAGTAACGAATGTAACCACGGAGCCAAGCTGTTTGTTTAACTGATTGTTCGATTGATTGGCACGTCTGCACATGTAAGAGTGAAATGCTTTGCTCAACCACACCTTACCAGCTGACTTAAGCTAGTATGATGCAAGACTTGAACTCACAATTTTACCATCCTTCACCAATCCCACCCTACGCTTACAGAAAAGTTATTTGTCTGCTTTGTTTCTTTTTGTTTGCTTCACAAAGTACAGTATAACGTTTGAAAGCACAAATTTCAGAGACAGATTAGGTATGGTCTCACAAAAATATCGGCTCCTTTACGGGTTATATTACGTAAGCCTACACATGTACATTGTATGAACTACATTTTGTTTCTTTTGACGAGGAGTAGAATGGTTTGAGCATTCTACGTTATGGAAGAAACGAACGTTTGGACAGGAGTCGGCATACGACTGTCTTTGGCTTTTGAACATCTCATATTCTTCTTCTGCAAGTAGTAATAACAAGTTAATGTACATCTTGATCGTTAAAATGTCGATGGCATTATTAATCGCATGAATGTTTGTCTATCTGCCTGCCTGATGTAGTAATAATGTTTATGGTTTAGATGCATTCATTAGTTAGAGTTTGATGATTCAGTTCATTAGATATTGTTTTTCTTCCGTTTAAGTCGGATTCAGTTCGAAAGCAATTGATTTTCCTGAACGTAGAGTGCCATTTCTTCTCAGCAATGAATTTGCTTTGTTACTTTCAATATATTGTATTCATCAAGGCGCGTTTGTCTAAATCTTCGCATTTAAATGGTCATATATTTCTTGCTCAGTCTAAATTTTCGTGAAAAGGCTTAATCACGACTAAATTCTGATCAAACAAGGAAAGAAACAGCAGAGAGAGAATCACGTGAGCTTTATATTATGTTGTAATTCCGCTCTCTGACAGGTAGAGCAACAATCGTATAGCATGATCAACACGACTACACCTCTCGAATCCAAAATTAATTTTAAGGAAGGTAAACACAAACGATTTTCGTTCAAATTACATATGTTTCCGATAGCAACTGATTTACCAGTTGATTGCGTTATGATACTATGAAACACTTTCATATGTACGCCTGAAATAAACTTTTAAAATAAATGTATTGTGTTATTTTGCATTTACAAAATTGTTTTCTTCTCATAGTTTAAATTTTCTGCTTCATGCTACTATGTACATTTGTTTCATCCGCTACATGAGGTAAAATGTGTATGTGTGGGTTTGGGGTGGGAGACAGATAAAGAAAATTCTTCCACAAGACAAGCAGTACAGAGATCTGTTCTGTGAAACGTTCAGTGTCTTTAAGATGTATATATTGCGTACAACAAAAGGACAACAGTTGATATAGCTCATGCTTGTTACATAGTTTAGGAACCAAGGGTCGTAACACTCCATAATCAACTCGTTAAATTGAAACAAATGTGTTTTTGTCATTTATTGCATTAGATATGTTTCGCATTGAAAACGCTGAAAAGCGTTATATTTTCGCACTAAATAGCTGCAGTTAAAAGCATATTTTAAATGAGATATACTGGAATAATTACAATACTTCCACTTACAAATACAGTACTTTGTATTCACTAAGGAAACATTGAAACATACGCTTCATGCTTATTGTAGATACCAAACTGCACCTTTTGTTGATATAAATGGAATGTTTTGTATATGAGTACATTTATTAGTTGTCAATAACACGCAGTCTGCCCCAAACCTCTGAACTATGTTACATTCCTTCCTCGCCCAAAAAATAAAGATAGCTTAAATATTCAGACAACTAACCAGAAAAGATAATGTTTTAATTTATATTTTAGTATTGTTTAATCTAAATGCATTTGCAGCAATATATATATATATATATATATATATATATATATATATATATATATATATATATATATATATATATATATGTGTGTGTGTGTGTGTGTGTGTGTGTGTGTGTGTGTAGTATCCTTATACAATATCACCTTATTTGCGGACACTATGTTATTTTGAATATAAAGAGAACGGAACTTGCCAATCACCGTCTTCAGTGAAACCAAATCATATGTGCCACATAATCAATTCATTGTAGAAACCTCGGCACCTTTCTTGACCTATGCAAATGTAAAGTAGTTTCGAGCCAATACAAGGATCCATACGTTTTTATGTTTTGCTAATACCAACGTTAGTTTGTTTGCATGAAAATATCTTGAAACTGACTTATATTAATCCGCTCTCCAACACCATCCAACAAATCTTTAATTCTCCTAATTGTGTTATATGAATTCTTATTAAAGATAACGGATTTATCATCTATTCTAACATTGCAATTGCATCACATGGGAATAGCTAAAACTCAACAGGCATCATATCAGATGAATTAGTATTTTCAATGTTAATCCATGGGTATAACATATTAAGTAGCTTAACAATATCTTTTCAAATAGCATATCCCTAATAAACTGAAAATAATGACATTTTGGCAATATGCCAATTAAAGTTTCCATTTTGCAGATGTACTTGTGAGTCACCTCATCCAAGTACAATAGTATTGATCGTCATCTTTACTAACTACCTTTCATAAAAAAATTTCCACATATTAATTTTGATTAGAAATTTTGTTGATCGCGATGGTAAGCGGAGACGTCAATGTTCTATGTAAGATAATGCTAAACATTCTTACAACTGTAATTTTATCAAATGGTATAAGCTATCTTTTTGGACCGCTGAATTATTTTTTCTTAATTTCTCTAATCTTATTTTCATAATGTATTTATACTTTTTTTTAAACCTTAATTTAAATTTGTACAGAGAGCTATGCTGGTACACTTTACATATAGTGTGTGCAGTTTAATATTTTTTATATGTAAATGTGAAAAGATAGAATCTACTTTCCAGTATTTATACAGATGGTCAAAATATCCATAGCTTCTTCTAAAATTTCATTTTAACTTGATGTATGTGACGTATTGTCCTTTATTAACGTAGACATCATTTGCGAACATGGTTTCTTTCTAAATGGTGAAGAAATACTAGGTAACCACCTCTCCTTCATTAATCCATCCTCTCTTGAAAAGATCATAAACTCTTTCGATTTATTTCCTATATACCATCAACCATTCCTTTTTCTTGCTCGATTACAAAGAAAAAAATAAAGCTTCAAAATCTTATTCTAGGTTTTTAATGTTCTCTTACAGCTTACTTTCTTTATGTCATACAAAAACTGGTTTGAAATAATTACCCTGGTTCGATCAGAGCTTCCTTAATATCCTCTATAGCACAAATAACGTGGGTCCTGTCTGCGCATTTACTCATTTAAAATTAAATAAAAATTGTTATTTTAAAATTTAACACTAATTTCCATTAACCAAAGGCTATTCAATCATGATTATTGAATGCTCTGAACCTTAACTGTGCCCAAGAAACTTCCAGAGGAAGATTATCTATCGCTATCGACTTTTACAATTGTCGCCTTGTACTTAAACTCAGGTCAAAATAAGAGCGTGTCGAGTGGAATCGTCCCAGTCGAGGGTAGTACGAATTTGTTTTTAATATGAGTTGCTTTCGGGGCGCGCGACATTCAATCCGGATTGTACTGGATCACACCTTTAGGTTCCTTTCGTCCAAAACTGTCTATGCACTTTAACATTGATTTTGCCGTATGGACCTATCGGGGCGTCTAAATAATGGCCTTCCAAAGAAATATGGATATATACGAATCCAAATAAAGTGAATACTTGCCACTTACAGGTATGTACAACCAAATTCTAAAAGTGACACCCATTACTGACATAATCGGTGATGACTGCCTACATGAACCGTGTGACTTGTACTATAGAAGATGTACTCATATACTAAAAGATCTAACCTATCTGGTTTTGATGGGTTTATTTTTTTCTACAAGTATACTTGCTAGTATCCATCTTTTATTCCCTGCAAATTTCAATCAGATCAAATTTATGACATAGATCTAGGACTCTGTCTCTTGCCTTGTATTACTGATATGAAAATAATTATAAATATCTACAGTAGGGTTCATGTTAAGAATGCATATCAGCTATTAAAATTACATTGTCGTTATGCACATTAATAATATCCCGTGATATATTTTCATAAAAGTCTTGTGTATCTTTGATTGGGCGATACATCCTTATTAAAGTTATCCTGCAATACTAAATTCTGATAACTAAATTCAGGTAATAATCCTGATTATTAGCTTAACTGTTTATGAACTTTCAGTCTAATATTATTACTTGGTAATTTATCAACACACGTAGCGCTAAATGTTTAAACATTCATATACCCACGTGCACCTTATATATATATATATATATATATATATATATATATATATATATATATATATATATATATATGAGATTTTATTGTATTTTAAACAATGGAAAACGTCTATTCTTTCCTTACGGTCTTCTCGCCACCTAGAATATATTGCACAGATTGTAATACCTTCCATTTTGCTAGTCCAAGAACATCTTGATTGGGGAAAATAGTACCTGACCAATGCTACTTGTATTATATGCAAATGTTACGTTACACAAGATAAAACGATCTGTAGACCAGTACGAGATCATGTAGTTTCAAAATTGGCCATGTATGCAAATGTATATATAAATAAATATATTAACAAAACAAACAAAGCCAAATAACAAAGAAGAAGAAGCCAAAAGGCATACCAATCGTTCCGGTTTGCTAGGTGCCAGTCCTCTGCCTAATATGATAAATGACTTTGATCCACTGAAAGCCAGTGAACACGTGCATGGTCATAGTGTAAAATAAGCACAATAACTTTTAGGGAATAAGAGATATAGCTCCATATGCATATACATAAACGTTTGTTTGATTTATGAAAGTTTTGTAACTGTAATAATAAGAGTGTATTTTCTTTGCAAAGTAGATACATAGATACATACATACATACATACATACATACATACATTGCAAACCTCACACAATATAAACAAATTCTCTGCATGATGACCAAGAATACCCAAACTATAATAATAATAATAATAATAATAATGAGGACTTTGTATAGCGCCTAATCTTTAGAAGCCCTAAGCGCTTTGCAACATTTGACAACACCTAAAAATACATATAATGATATGATTACAAAAATAAAAACAAACACCATGAAATTAGAAAACAGAAAACATGCTAAAAATATTTAAGGTTAGGAAATATTAAGTCTTTAAGTCTGTTCTTGCAGTTGAAATAGGTGAGTTTTAAGAGCGCTCTTGAATGAGATCACTGTGTCTTTGTGTCTAAGTTCAGTGGGCAATTCATTCCACATTGCTGGGCCCTGGTATGCAAAAGAACGTTGTCCATACGATTTCATTTTCATAGTGGGAATAATGAGAATACGAGTGTCAGAAGAGGAGCATAAGTATCTTGCTGGTGTGTACACATGGGTGAGGTCAGATAGGTATGTTGGACTGGAGCCCGTTAGTGAAACGTAGCACTGAGAACAAATTTTATAATATTAACAGCAATCAGTGCAATTAAAGATAGATTTTATAGCATTCGCAATCACGTGACTTTATTATTTCGGGCGATTTACAAGATAATATTGATGGACATGTTTTCAGGTAAGGCCTAATACCATGCAATTTAAACAACAACGGGGGGGGGGGCGAGAAATATGAAGGGGGAAAAGAAATGCCGCTTAGGTTAACGAAACCGACATACAAAATTGGGGGTCATTTTTAATTGTACATCAAATACAATCATATCTACCGCAGATACCCATTTCGCAACTAAATTTGCATAATCGTAGTCATTTGTGCTCTATTGCAAAAGATAATGATATGATGGATGTATGGAGAAATTAACTGCTGCTGCAAATAGGGAAAAGTCCTTTTTTCATTTTAGCACATATTAACTAGCCCCATAATTTCTACCTTCGTTTATTATTGTTTTAGTTGTACTAATGGTTTCTTATTTCTTTTAGTTGTACTAGTCCAAAATTTATTCATGTGACACACAATATGTTTCAGTTGTGACATTTTCGCGTATCAGTGTTCTTTTCTATTTTTAGTATTATCTGTTGTAGAATCTGGTCATAATTAACATGTGCGAACTTAATGCTTCAGAAATTTAATAGACGGAAAGTCGAATGAGTGTGCATTACGGAAATATTATTCGCGACGATCTTAGAATTAATAGGAACGGTTCAGTATTAACATGAAATAAAAGGGATTTTCAACCGTTGAAATCAAATCCGTTCCACATGCAGTACAGAGTGAATGAAGTTTTACAAGGGATGCCTGTTTACAGCCGTGAAAAATAAGAAGCTTCATTAATAACAATCAGTGAAATTAGTGACAAATTTTATATCCTTGCCAACATGTAATTTAGGCACTTCGGGTGATTTGCAAGGCATTATTGATAGATATGGGTTCAGCTGTTAAGTTAAACAATGGGGAAAAAATGTGTGAACAAGAAGAAATGCCATTTAGATATAGTTTTAAAAAAAAAAAAAAACGTACATAACTCGAGGATATTTGTTGTACTGTAAAAACAATCTTATGTGCCGTAGATACCCATTTCACAACTGAGTTAGCATAATAGTAGGCAGTTCCGTAGAGCTGTAGAAGATGATAATAGCATGTACATGTATGCAATGGTGTAAACTGCTGCTGCAGTAATTGTCATGTAGATTGAAAGAATGCAACGTACCAATTTTCATCTGCATCAACTGAAAAAAATACATACCAGTTTATCTCCTAATGAACACATTTAAGTCATATCACCTTTTCATCACTTTAACCGGTCCATTTTTCATATTACATATAAATTCATCAGCCGACCCAACCAGCAATTCTAAGTACATTTATTAAGCTGTCGGTCATATAATGCAGCAAAAAATGGTTCGTAGAGCCTGCGTAAAAACAGTAGGTAAATAGTCAAATTAAACACGTGTCTAGCTCTTGAGAAAATGTGTCGCATGGACATGTAAATTTGGGTTGCAAGTGCTAAACAGACTGGCCTGGCAGTAGTTGCATATTGGGTAGAGCTTTGTATATTTCATTGCGTGGAGCATGTAAAAGAAATAATTTGAAACCCGCTAATACTTACGCATGATTTCATA
>JAECUM010015944.1:0-10538 GCA_016617855.1 Megalonaias nervosa | reverse complement strand
TATCCATTGTTTGCCTGCAATGAAAATGTATTGTTCCGTGTAGGCTCGTACAAAAATAACAAGAGAAAAGAGTGAAGCCAACAAGCCTTGTATATTTCAACAAAATAATTTATTTCCCTAGAAAACAATGTAAAAATTGGAAATAGGACTTACAGTTTGAGAATATAATCCAAAATTTAATCCTAAGATTGAAAAATATAAGTCCTATCACTACAGTTCTCATTGAATCCAGGTTCGAATCTCGATGAAATTCCAATATGGAAGCGATGACGTCAGATGAGATCGTTGTACTGGTGGCAACAGATCCTCGATTGAATCACAATTTATAATATTTCCGTTTAGAATTCCAGAATAAATTTCCACTGAATTTTTTGTCCCAGAATTTTTATAAAAAGTACACTTGTTTAGTTTTCGAGAATGAATTATTAAATACCAAAAAAAAAAGAAAGAACAGACGAACTTCAGAACAAGCTGACAACAACAATAAAAACCTCTTGAGCCCTCAAGGTTTAAAATACGACTGGACAAATTTAATACCAATTGACTGTTTTAAGCCTAGATTTTAGATCACATGTTGGCTCACTTGATGGGTACGTGACACTAATCTGAACATCGTAATAGAAGCACACAACCGATAGGCATGTCCGCCATGGAATAACTTAGCGAATCCTATTATAAAATTCAATAAAAAAAGTTGTTTACAAAATAGAGCCATCACGAAATCTGAAAATGACTTGGTAACAGCCAATTTACAAGATCTATGAACCAGGGTGAGCTAAAACTAGTCCTAATGTAATAAATTTTACGTTCTATTCAGGTCAAAACAGAGACTATATTTACTGGGAAAATATTAAATCCAGTAAACATTATCATTACAATAAAATATAATGAAACAAAATATAATAAAAAGTAATTTTATAACTAACACTCAAGTAATTAAATTACATATACGTAACACTTCCCCCATAAGGAAAAAGAAAGATTTATATAATAAAGCTTTCGTTTTACCATAGGTAAATTATACATGAGGTAAAATGAATTACATAAGAAAACTCTTATGAATTATGCAAAATGGACATGAAATAATATTTTGAAACACGGGAAAGTGAGTCTGCAATCAAATTGTCTTTTCATTTGATGTGCCTGATGTCAAGATTATATTCTTCCAATTAGAAACTCCACCTTAATAATCTTTGATTTTTATTTTTCATGTTGTCGATGAAAGTAGGGGGGTTGTGATCACTAAACACAACAACCGGAGAAGTGGCTGAACTAATGTAAACTTCAAAATGCTGTAATGCCAATATTAAAGCCAAACATTCCTTCTCGATTGTTGAGGAATTTCTTTGCTGCTTATTTAATTTCTTAGAGAAACAGCACACTTGGTGATCAACATCATTTCTATCTTCTTGAATCAATACTGCCCCAACCCCAACATCATTTGCATCCACAGATAATTTAAAAGATTGATTGAAATTTGGAGCTGTGAGAACCGGCGCACTTTTGAGCATGGCTTTTAACCTACCAAAAGCCTCCTAATATTTTTCAGTCCAAAGAAACTTGTTTTTCTTACTTAACACGTTTGTCAGGGGTTCAGCAATATTTGAAAAATTGGAACAAAACTTTCGATAGTATCCGGCCATACCCAAAAATCGCATCAGTTGCTTTTTACTGACAAGCACAGGGAAATCAGAGATACCCTTGACCTTAGCATCTATAGGTTTAGCTTGACCATGTCCCACAATATGTCCTAGAAAAGTTACACAAGCACGGCAGAACTCACTTTTAGATAATTGATTGTCAAATTTGCATCTGTGAGTCTTTCAAAGAATTTTCGAGTCGTGGCTAGATGTTCTTTCCAGGTGTCGTTGTAGATGATGACATCGTCGATGTAAGCATCACAATTATCTAGACCAGAGGTAATCATATTATCAAACATTGAAAGGTGCTCGGGGAACCCTTTATCCCGAACGGCATTACTTTATATTGATAGAGTCCATCTGGAGTCACAAATGTCGAAATTTCCTTTGCTCTTTCCGTTAGTAGAATTTGCCAAAATCCTTTCAGAAAGTCAACTTTGGTGACGTACTTGGCATTTCCAATTTTATCAATACAATCATCGATTCTTGGCAATGGAAATGAATCTGTTTTTGTCACACTGTTCACCTTCCTATAATCAGTACGCATACGGAAAATATTATCTGGTTTCGGAACAAGTATACATGGTGAACTCCAATCACTTTTACTGGGCTCTATGAAATCGTTCTCAAGCAAATACTAAATTTCCTTTTTCAAGTATTCTTGTTTGAGAGGGTTCATCCTGTATGGGTGTTGTTTCACAGGTTTTCAATCCACAATTTCAACGTCATGAAAAATTTTGTTTGTCCTTGTAGGAATATCTGGAAACAAGTGCTCACATTCGAACAATAACTGCTTAAGTTGGTTTCTTTCTTGTTGTTGCAAATGTAAAAGTTTCTGTTCCAGAGTTTTCATAATTTCCGAATTCCAAAGATTTGCTGCTCCAAGATCAACAGAGTCCGATTGAATTTCGTCACTTAAATCCTCAGTTTGTGGGACAGGTACAACTAAATTAATTGCATGATTTACTTGGCTATCTCTTTCAATATAGTCCTATAACATGTTAATATGGCAAAGTTGTTTTTGACTTCGCCTGCCAGGAGTATTTATGATGTTACGGATATGTAATTAAATTGCTTGTGTGTTAGTTTTAAAATTCTTTTTCATTTTATTTTTGTTTCATTACATTTTATTGTAATGATTATTTTCACGGGATTCGAAATTCTTTTTCAGTAATGTTGTTTACCTAAGAAGTAAAACGTGTTACGTGAGTAATATTTTTAGTTCACCTTGATCCGCGGTAGTGTAAGCGCTACGCGAAAACGATTGGCTATTGCCAAGGTCATTTCGTCTGGTCTGAATAAACAAAGTTTTATTTTTAAATTTATTTCAGAGTGATAGTAGATAGGGGTTCTTTCTACGTGACGAATTGCATTGTTCTTATTGCGTTATTCAAATGTTAAGAGACCACGTAATCTATCTCGCGAGAACGGGATGATAATTTGTCGGATATAATAACCATTTCTGAGCGCTCGTCAGTCAGTTGTATTTCTGAAACCTTGAAGGCCGGATAGGTATTTATTGTTGAAACCAGATTGGTTTTGAAGTTCATTTGTTTTTGGAATTTAATAATTTATTCTCTAGAAAACCAAACGAGTGTACTGTTTTAAAAATTCTGGGAGAAAGAAATTCAGTGGAAATTTATTCTGGAATTATTCGGAAACATAAACTGTGATTCAGTTGAGGGATTGTTGCTATTTGTACAAGGACCATATCTGACGTCATCGCCTTCCATATTGGAACGTCATCGAGATTCGAACCTGGATTCTAACAGAACTAGTTAGTGATAGGACTTGTATTTTTCATTTTTAGGGATACATTTTGAATTATATTCACAAACCGTAAGTCCTATTTCTAAATTTTACATTGTTTTCTAGGGAAATAAATAATTTTGTTAAAATATACAAAGCTTGTTGTCTTCACTCTTTTCTCTTGTTATTATTGTACGAGACTACACGTAACAATGATGTAATTTAAATCCTTTACTTTCTTTCCAACCGTGTATGGACCATACTACTTGGCCTAAAAGGAATTTTGTGGAATGGGCAAGAGAGCTAGAACTCTATCACCAGGTTGAAAACTCATATCCCTTGAGTTTTTATCATATCTTGATTTCATTCTGGACTGAGTAGAGTGCAAATTTGCTCTTGCGACCTCACAAGCCTTTGGCAACTTGTACTTAAGATCAGAAACATAATCATGAAGATTGAGCTCAGTACCTTCATTAGAAAGAAGTTTCTCTTTCAACAACTTCAATGATCCAAGCACAGCATGTCCGAAAACTAGTTCAAAGGGACTGAATCCTAAAGATTCTTGAACGGACTCCCTAACAGCAAACAAAAGTAAATGAATGCCTTCATCCCAATCTTTACTCGTATGAAAGCAATATGATCGAATCATATTCTTCAAAGTCTGATGAAATCTTTCTAAGGCCCCTTGGCTGTCAGGGAGATAGGCAGAAGATTTAAATTGTTTAATGCCTAATTCGTGCATAGCTTGCTGGAAAATGCCAGACATGAAATTTGACCCTTGATCCGATTGGACAGATTTGGGAAGGCCAAACTGAGTAAAAAACTTTATCAAAGCTTTAACTATGGTTTTGATTTTAATATTCCTCAAAGGAATTGCCTCTGGGAATCTTGTTGACGCAGACATAATGGTCAACAAATATTGGCTGCCTGACTTAGTCTTAGGTAAGGGACCAACACAATCTACCAGAATTCTGCTAAATGGTTCGTTAAATGCAGAAATAGGTTGCAGGTGAACCTTAGGTATCTTCTGATTGGGTTTTCCTACCATTTGACAAGTATTACAAGATCTACAAAATTTACAACATCACTTTTGATTTTTGGTCAATAAAAGTGAGTCAAGATCTTGTGATAAGTTTTATTTATCCCTAAATGACCAGCCAGAGGAGTTTCATGGGCCAAACTAAGTGTTTCCTGTCTGTAAGATTTTGGAACTAGAATCTGATAGTTCACTGACCCCTCGTCACGAACAGGTACCTCGGGAGGTCTCCATTTTCTCATAAGAATTCCATTTTTAATGAAATAACAGACAGGTACTTTAGTGGCTTCAGTTTCACTACTGGCCCTCTGAAACAAACAGGAGATCTCAGGATCTTTTTCCTGTTCGACGATAAGTGACTGTCGTTTATCACCTTGATTAAAATAAAAGAGAATGAGTATTTAAAAGAGGATCACTGTGATCAATATCTTTTGATTGATCCATACCAGAAGTGAAAGTGACCTCATCAAAAGTCTGACCAATACATGTGTCAGCTAAAGAAATATTTTCCTTACCAAAATCATTCTCAAGAGCTTTCTTTGCCATAGCTCTGGTAACTGAACAAGCTGGGTATAACTCAGGGTATTCTTTTTCAATAGGATCAAGTTTCTGATCCAAAGAAGGCTTGTTAGTTACAAGTGGATTAACCACAACCTTGTCTCCAGCTAGGTCGTTGCCTAGCAACAAATGAATGCCCTCAATGGGTAAATTATACACTATTCCGACTGTCACAGGTCCTGAAATTAAGTCTGATGACAAATTTACAGAATGGAGAGGAACATTAACAAAGCCGCACTCTACTCCCTGAATGAGAACACTCTCATTAGAACAGGACCTCTCAGAAAAAGTCAAAGTACCTGATAATAAAAGACTCTGAGAAGGTACTGTATCCCCTAAAATTTTAATAGGGACAGGATTGACCAAATCACCCAAGATTGATATAGAACCCTTCGATATGAATGTTTCATAATTCTCCATAATAAAATCAGACTGGGGTTTACTAGACCCAACAAATGTATTGCTTTCAATACATGACCGTGACCTTGACCTCTTAGAAATAAGAGCATTTGGGATAGGTCTATCTTGATTCTGATGCCTATATTTCAATTTGAAGCAATCAGAAATGACGCATCCTTTTTTCTTGCAATAGGTACACGTAGGAATAGACAAGATTTTGAATCAAGTTTATCAGAAACGTGATTTTTAGGCTGAGATACGTTTCTATTAGTAGATTGCTGAGTGAAAGGTTTGCTTACAAGAGGAACTTTATGAGTTAAGGAATACTCATCAGCAGCACGAGCAGCATTTTCCAAGGTTTCGATCTTATGCTCTTCAAGATGATTCTTAATGTCGCTATGGACACAATTCTTGAACTTTTCAAGTAATACAAGTTGTTTGATATTTTCATAATCACGTTCAACTTTCTTGGCTAAGCACCATCTCTCAAATAACTGTTCTTTTGCTCTAGCAAATTTGACATACGTTTGTCCAGCTTCTTTTCTATAGTTTCTGAATTTTTGCTGATAAGCCTCAGGGACTAACGCATAACCCCTTAAGATGCACTCCTTAACCAAATCATAGTCAGATCTTTGCTCGATAGGGATGCATAGATATCTCGGGCCTTGCCAAAAAGTACACATTGCGATAATTGAGTCCTGCGCTCCCTTGGCCATTTCAAATTTTCAGCAACTTTTTCAAAATAAATAAAATATTTGTCTACTTCTTTTTCTCTAAAAGGGGGCACTAACCTGATGTTTGTTGCAATGTCAAAACTTGAATTTGTATGTGAAGTGGGATCGTGCTTTTCACTTGCCAGCTCAAGTTCTTTCATTCTAATTTGAAATTTCCTTTTATCCTTCTCTTTTTGCATCTGTCTCTCTCTCCTCTTTCTCAAATTGTAACTGCATTTGTTAATCTTTCTCCCTCTCTTGTCTCTCTCTCCTCTTTTTCAAATTGTAATTGCTTACCTTTCTCCCTCTCCTGTGTGTCTCTCTCTCCTCTTTTTCAAATTGTAATTTCATTTGTTTATCATTCTCTCTTTCCTGTCTCTCTCTCCTCTTTCTCAAATTGCAACTGCAATTGCTTCTCTTCTAATTGCAATTGCAATTGTTTCTCTTTCTCTGTTTCCTCTTTCTGACGCTCGAGCTTCCTTAACTCCAATTCCATCTTTTATTTCATTTTTAATTCCATTACTTTTATGTCAGAATCTGATACCGACTTACTGACCGAAGACAAAACTCTTTTATCAAGAACATTCTTCTCTACCAAATATGGAATCAAAATATTTTTAATTTTGTGTTTCGTTGAGGAAAAGTTTGCTTCAGAAAGATCGTATTTTCTGGCAAGTTCAAGCAACTCATCTTCTTTCAGACTATCCAACTGCTCCTGAGTAGGACTAGAAAGAAAAGTCCCACTTTTGATGACATTGCGAATGAAAGCCTGTTGTTTTCACTAAAGATTTTTAAACAAAATGTAAAATAGTACTTGGAATTTAAAAACTAGGGGAATTTTAATTTCAAAAAACAATTTTCTGAAATATTTTAGCCAGATTCAAATATCCAAAGACGACAAACCCCAATTTTCTCTTGTTACGTGTAGACTCGTACAAAAATAACAAGAGAAAAGAGTGAAGCAAACAAACCTTGTAGATTTTAACAAAATAATTTATTTCCCTAGAAAACAATGTAACAATTGGGAATAGGATTTACGGTTTGAGAATATAATCCAAAATTTAATCCTAAGATTGAAAAATATAAGTCCTACCACTAAACATTTCTAATTGAATCCAGGTTCGAATCTCGATGAAATTCCAATATGGAAGCGATGACGTCAGATGAGATCGTTGTACTGGTGGCAACAGATCCTCGATTGAATCACAGTTTATAATATTTCCGGCTATAATTCTAGAATAAATTTCCACTGAATTTCTTTGTCCCAGAACTTTTTATAAAAAAGTACACTTGTTTATTTTTCTAGAGAATGAATTATTAAATCCCCAAAAATAGATGAACTTCAGAACAAGCCGACAACAACAATAAAAACCTCTTGAGCCCTCAAGGTTTAAAATACGACTGGAGAAATTTAATACCAATTGACTGTTTTAAGCCTCGATTGTAGATCACATGTTGGCTCAAGTGATGGGTAAGTGACACTAATTTGAACATCGTAACAGAAGCACACAACCGATAGGCACGTCCGCCATGGAAGAGCTTAGCGAATCCTATTATAAAATTCAATAAAAAAAGTTGTTTGCAAATTAGAGCCATAACGAAATCAGAAAATGACCTTTGTAACAGCCAATCGTTTTAACTCGATGTTTACAAGATCTATGAACCAGGGTGAGCTAAAAATATTGCTAATGTAATACCTTTTACGTTCTATTCAGGTCAAAACAGAGACTAAATTTACTGGGAAAATATCAAATCCAGTAAACATTATCATTACAATAAAATATAATGAAACAAAATAAAATAAAAAGGAATTTTATAACTAGCACACAAGTAATTAAATTACATATACGTAACAGTATATCAACCACTATACAGTATTTGTTGTTAATAAATGACGCATATGAAATAACAGTTGTAATAACATTAATTTTCTATTGTAATTGATGTATAAAGTAATACATACCTTTCTCTTTTTTATAATTGATAACGTGGTTTTATATGTTCACATAGGTGTATGTGCTTAAGTAGAAGGTCAGGAACATTTTTCATTTATTTTACAGCTGAAATAAGATGTGACAGGAAACAGGATTGATAGACGTTAAACGAAGTTGTATTCATGGGCGAACATTCACTGGTTTATTACATTCTATACCACATAAGAAATCGACAATGTAAACAAACATTAAGATGTGCAGTGCCGTATTACATCACGTTTTTTTTTTTTTTTCTGGAAGAAATGTAGTCCTGTTACTTTTGTCATGTTTATGTATTTCATGGGGATCTTTACTGCAGATTACATATACAAAAAGAGCACATGTTCAGAAATATCTAAGAAACCAACTTTTTCTTCATAAGACTGTCCATAATGTTAGCAAGATCCGCTAATCCTATATCCTTAAGGAAGGTTCCCATTAATGTCTGCAGCTAACTCGAAGAATTGATGAAGGTTGTCTGGGTAGCTGACCCATGTTTTCATCGTCTCGTTGTATTGCAGGGGCCAAAAGGTCATTAGAGAGTTGGAGTAGTTCAGATTCATGTTGTGGTATTCTTTGATGGAGCTTAATGCTGAGAAAATTTGTTCTTCAGATGGTTTCGGACCATTGCCATAACTGCATCGCATAAGCAGAATGAAAATACAATAAATACGATAAGTGCAAACACGGGGACAACGAACAATGTTGTTCAATGTTGTTAATACGATTTTTTTTTTTTTTGGGGGGGGTAACTATAATGTAGCAAATTTTAATATTACTAAGAAATTCTGTAGATCTGTAGAGTTCCTAATTTTGTTGTAGAAAAAAATATATAATAACATATACGTGTACTATATAGTATAAATACAGGAAAAGTAGCTCAAGTGGCCAGAATTATCTAGAGTCAAGAAAGAAAAGCAAAACAACTCCCCCCGCCCCCCCCCCCCAAAACCCCAACAAAAAACTCAAGACTTCTGGCATTCGATGCTTTTGATTAATATATTTGATTCATAATATTTTCGATACATCGATTCAGGATAGTCATAACCTTATAAAGATGAAAATACCAGTTTTCAATCTATGACTAGGGAACAATTACCTGATGAAAAATGTAGATATTAAGGTATAACTTTTTATCATTATAGCAATGATAATATTGAAGGAGGTGAGAGACGAGGAATGCAGTGTAAGTGAGGTAAATAGTTATCGGGCAATCAGTCTTACAGGTTTCAACGTTTGTGTACAGAGGGCTGACTTAATCCCTACTTACACGTATGCTTCCAGCTAACATTGAGTGGTCCAAGCTGTGCTGAACATGTTTTTGGCATCGTAGACCTTGAACTCTTCTCGGAAAAGATACAAATCCAAATGTCCATGAAAGAAAAAATTTGATGTCACTCTTGTACATTTCCTTATGCTTCTCCCAGAACAGGGATAGCATAAACGGTTCATCCCTTTTAACTTGCATGGCTTCAACTCTCCGAAACAGTTCATCCAACCTCATGTGGATAAGGTCGCCATATTTCTCTGAAAATGTTGGCAGAGAAGAGGCCATGTAAAGGCAGGCTAATATAAGTAAACGTGGCAGTAAGAGGGCAGCCATCTTAGAAATTAGCGAGTCTCACTCCGAGATTACACGCGGTCTCGTGTGGAATCGTATTTACCAGATCCTAGAAGTTGATATTTCCTTTGGGATGCTTTGGATACAGATCAATAGTTCCGCGAAGAAGTCTGATTACGTCTTTAAAAGATGTTTCATCTTTCCTAAGTTCTAAGTATGTTCTAAGTTCCTTGCTACCACTGTGTATGAATATATCTTGCCGCAACCTTACGAGTAATGGATTAATTTCCTTTACCTTGTATTTATGAAGGGCGACGGCAGAAGTCAAGTAAGTGATGTTGAAATCTGGAACGCGGTGTAAAATGAATGATAAATAGTCACACGATTTTTTACTGTGCTACTCCGTGTATACACGAGCAGTTGCACAAGTGCCTTTCACCTCTCATGGGTTATCATAATATCAAATTTAGAACCGGTACATCAAAGGTCCAGATTATCCGTCCTCATCTACCATGGGATTAGTAATAGATGCACATTAGGGGGAGATAGGGACAGGTGTTACCTTACACATGCTAAACTATGTATCGTATTTTGATATTGCAATGTCTTTCAATACTGAAATATCAAATAAGTACAGTCACAAGAGGATAAGGGTGTTTCTATTATTTCCATAAAAAATAACAGCTCTTGTTGAATAACCATTTTAATAAATCATATGTGACTAATAAAGCTCGCTGTGTCCAGAAGCAGATTAAATGGAATCCAATCAACTCAGGTTTAAACATATCAAGGAATGCTTTTGGAGTGGAGACAGAACATCACATGGAATAGCACTTGCAGTCTATCTATGATTTGACGTAGCAGGGCGCAGGAAAATTAAAAATATCATTTTGTAATAGAGCTTTTTTT